>CAUYQG010050150.1:0-18943 GCA_963574415.1 Tarsius wallacei | reverse complement strand
AATAAATCAAAAAAAATCAGCCGGGCGTGGTAGCACGTGCCTGTAGTTCCAGCTACTTGGAAGGCTGAGGCAGAAGGATCGCGGAGCCCAGCAGGTCGAGGCTGCAGTGGCCAGCAGCGGCCACTGCACTCCAGTCTGGGCGAAAAAAAAAAAAAGTTATATTTTTGCATCGGTGATCTTGGTTCTAGAAATATATCTTAAGGAAATAATAACCAGATTTCCCACAAAAACATATGAATGAAAATGTCATCATGGCATTATTGTATTTCTTTTTTTAACATAAATTTTGGTTTATATTCTTTTTTTGCTTTTAAAGATGTGGGGTACAACTCGGGCTTAGGTGTACAAATGTTCATTATGCATGTACCCTTGTTGATGAGGTGTGTCTCCCTCTCCCGCTGCAGATTACCACTACTGCCAATCCTGCCCCCTCACTCCCCTGGGCATTATTGTATTTCTAAACAAACAAATCATAGTACATTCATATAATGTAATATTACGCCACCATGAAAAAAATAATATTTTGAAGAATATTTTCTAACATTCTTAAATATCTTAAGTGAAAAAAATAAGAGAAGAAACGATACAACATAGCATATACGGGTGTGTGTAATGTCTATTATGTATCCTAGGATAAAGACTGAAGGGAAATAACTAACATGGAGACGCTTCTAGGGAAATGAAAAGGCATTCATACATGGGTTAAAATGTGTTCCCATAGCTAGGAAAAGGCAGACCCATGAATTGAGGTAGACTCCAGGACAACCAAATAGGGAGTTAGATATGTACACATGTGTGGACTCGCACCAGGAGGGAAAGCTCTACAAAAAACCTCCATGATTTTTTTCTCTCCATGCCATGTTAAAGCAAGCTGGAGCCCTCTATCGGAATCATCTTCTAGGAAGGGTAGAGTTTATATGTGAAATTATAAAAGGACAGGTTTACACGCCTTCATTTAAGATGAAGCTTTTCACATTCAGTGCTCCCAAGACTAATTATCTACTAACTACATACTAATTTCTACAATGTCATGTAGCTTAAGGGGAAAGGCCAACCTTTTACTAATGAAAAGAATAGGCTAAATGAACGTGGACTACAGAGAAATCAAAATTAGGTGAAACTGTTACAGAGCGACTGACAGGTGATTGCTTGAATATAAATGGAATCTTATTGAGAAGGTAGATAAAGAGCGAATAGGTTGAGGTAAAGATGTAGAAGAAAAAAAATCAAGATTTTGAATTTCAAATGTAAGGAAGGATAAAATACCGTCTTTCCCTTTAAAAAGTATTTCAATAATAGTTAACATTTGAAATTATGAAAAGGCCAAATAAAATGCCATGTTCTTCTCTTGTTTCGTTATATCTTTGGTTCTTTTATAAGGCTTCTTTTCCCCAGCTGTGATTAGCACTACCATTTTCCAAATCTTTATGTCAAGTGTTTTCATATATTTTACAAGAATACTCGCAAACTATATAACCAACTTAAACAGGGAATCTAATTTATAGAGATCAGGGATACAATGACATCAAAAGTCAGATAAGAACCGATTGTGGGTAGTCATCTGCCTGTGAAGGCACATAAGAACGCTGAGTTAAACTCAGAATTCTCTATCACCACCTTCAATTAAAATTCCTCTCACTGAGAAAATGCAGTGTGGAACATTTCTATTTTCTCTTTTCCAACAATTTCAAAGTGAATACAGACCACACACTTTTTCAAAAAAGGAAAACAGATGAACGGTAAGAGTTTTTTCCTGAGGTGTAGAAGTGGCAGAAACTTTTCCATATTTTGGAAGAAGATTCTTACAACAATAATGGCAATATTATGAAAGATCATAAAAATATCTGTTTTTCCATGGAAGAGGAGGAAAAGTTAATTTGCACCAGGCCAGTTTCTGAAATTAATAGGGAGGCAACGAATGCCTGCAGATGCTGCCACATGATTGCAAGTCCTGGCATACATGGGACTGAGGGTATTCGTTTCTGCCAAAGTAAAATTTCAATCTAACTCATACCAAAATCTTATTAGCCCCCATAAGGAGATTAAAAAATATGACTCTTTAGCATAGGTGGCATTCAAGCAATCGTATTAAAAATTATGATGATGGTCAGATTATTGAATTCCACACAGGGGAGTTGTGAGGGACACACCAAGCGTGCTGCTGGTTTTTATGTCCTCTGACTGCTGAAGAGATTGTGAGGAACAAAGTAAAGCTGGAGTAGGAAAACAAAGAGAGAACTGATGTTACCAAACACTTCTGTGTAATGGACACTGCTGCTTTACCTTATTTTATACTAGCCTGTCAACCACCCAATGGGAAGACAGCGAATATACAGTAGAGCTGGAACTTTTGCTCAGATCCATCAAATTCTGAAGTCCATGTTCTTTGGAATCCAATGATTCTTAAGCTTAAGTGTGTGTCTAAGTCACAATAGTTGCTTTTTACAATGATAGATCCCTGCATCTAATGCCTAGAGTTTCTGATTATGTCTGAGACGAGGCTTGGAAATCTGAATTGTTAACAAATACTATGAGGAGTTGTGACACAGATGGACCAGTGATCTTATATTATCATGTTAAGCCATTCCTGATTTAGTTACCAACACAATACTTACTGCCTGTGAAATGTCTTAATGAATAAATACTCCTGTGCACGTATACCTGAGAAGAATGATTGTGGCTCACTTGAAATGCCCTGCTTAAATATTTATTGAATGAGTGAATGAATAACTAAATAAGGGGTTGTATGCCTACCATGCACCAGGCAGTGTCCTAAGCCCAGAGGTTATAAAACCATACAGTATAATTATCACTCTTTTTTTTTTTTTTGAGTTGGAGTCTCACTCTGTCGCCCAGACTGGAATGCAGTGGCCGCTCCCGGCCACTGCAGCCTCGACCTGCTGGGCTCCGGAGATCCTTCTGCCTCAGCCTTCCAAGTAGCTGGAACTACAGGCGCGTGCTACCACACCCGGCTAATTTTTTTATTTTTATTGTAGAGATGAGGTCTCACCAAGTTGCCCAGGCAGGTCTCGAACCCGCGGGCTCAGGTATTCCACTCACCTCAGCCTCCCGCGGCGCAGGATTACAGGCTGAGCCACCGAGCCCGGCTAATTATCACTCTTAAGGAGCTTATAACCTGCTAGGGACAGAATATAGTAAGAAAACCCAACTAACATAGGTGATACCAAAAAAGTAAGAGAAACTGACTGGTGATTTAGAAATAGTACACTCTATTATGAGTGAATGGGCAGATATAAAGCTCAGGTCTTTAAGAACAAGTAGGTAAATAGACAAGAAAGGTTCAGCCAACCTGGGTAGAGGTGGCAGAGTGGGCAATAGCATGGAGGTTTGAAAGGCCCTGGCACTGTCCCTGGGGACCTGTAGTTGGAATGTTTACATTACAGAGATTAGACTGGAAGGATCACGGAGTGCCTTTCAGGAATCTGGTCTAAGTCTAGTTATCTTCTGTCTATTAGACTTGAGTCTCTTGAAGGATTCTTTTATATTAGTGCAAATGGCTATGATGCCTTGGAAACAGATGAAACATTTGAAAGAAGCATGCTTAAACTTTACACGGTTTAAAATGTGGGTCCTGGAAGTTAAGATTTTGTGTGTGTGTATGTTTATAACACTGAACACCTTAGTTAAAGTCACAGATTTTGTTAATGTCACAAGGAATATTCACTCTGGCTGCAATAGCCAGGTAGGACCCTCTGCCTACTCTTTAACTAGGGACTTTAAGAAGATGAGAAAAAGATTTTAAAAAATTGACTTAATATTCACTTTGGGAAGAGAACCGCATACACCTTGTCACATAGTTAACTAAGACGAATTTATATACTACAGTTTACAAACAATAAAAATCTCTCAGCACTCCCTCACTAGAAAAACTGATGGAAATCTTTATCTCAATTGGTGAGAAAATTTTTCCAATTCTGATTCCATCTGAACTTCCTGTCTTTTATTACTCAAGCTTTGTTGATCTTCTTTGCTGTCACTGTTTCCTTCTCAAGTCTATTTATGGTAGGACATTGTTTTCTCTGTTGTGGGCCTTTATTCTCAGTGTCTTATAAATTTACTCAAATGTGTAACTAAAACAGTTGGCAGAATGATCTTCTCTTGATGTGTCTGGACCTTAATCTAGTGAGCATCACACAATGTATTCTTCTTCTATGTGACTCCCCAGGGTCTGGGTCTGGGTCTTTGTAGCACTTTGCCTCAAGTGCTATTGGAAAGGTGTTTGATTCTGAGTTTTTGTGGAAAGTGTGACTGTTGACTGGGATTAAACATGAAAAACAGTATTTCTTTTAGACAGGAATAGTCTTCTGACATATTTTGCATAATACTAGGAGTCCACCATTTTATCCGCACTAATCACATTCCCTTGGAGCAGAATCCCAAGGTTATCCAGTTCAATCATTTCACACCTACCATCGCCTACTTGCCTGTTCAAACAAAAACTGGAATTACCCAGAAAAGGTGAGCCTGTTTTCTATTAATAACTTACTTCTGCCATCCAGTTTCCTGATTTTTATTCCTCCTGTGTACTGTCTCACAGTTCTAGTCACTTAGCATAGATTCCATATTATTCGTCTGTGAACTAAATGGAGGATACTAATCAATTTGAAGGCAATTCACTTTTTTTTCTGGCAGGAAACCTTAATCAGTTTTAAGATCAGAGCCAAGAGTCTAGAATAATCTAAATCCAAACACCAAACAAGATGAAATAAAAAGGAAACATACATACAATAGATTTCCTCACTAGCTACTCTCATCATGGATTTTGGTATGGTCTGCCCTTCAAATATGTGTGTGTGTGTGTGTGTGTGTGTGTGTGTCTGTGTGTGTGTGTGTGTGTAGTTTAAAAGAAATTTGAAATATGCCCATGGGGATGTTTATTACGATGGGCATCGTGCCTCTATGGTAAAGTGTTACAGCAGCACCATTCATACCGCTAAAGTTCACAGTCTGTCAGCATTTCCATTTTAAACCCCTTCTGAACGTATTCCAAAAGCTACAGCATTACCAGAAAGCCCATTAATTTTCAAATGTATATATAAAGTTAAATTAAAACTGGTACTTTGGAATTTGCCTTTGAAACGTTGGAGATTTCTCCCTTGACCTCCTCCTCCCACTAAAAAAATAATTGCTACAAACAATATGCTACTAATACCAGATGTTGTAGCATGTTGGAGACAGGAGAGAGACCGACTGGAGGAGAACTCTCTACAGAGATATGCTTTTTTGTAAACCTTTTAGTGCATCTCTAACCAAATTTTTTTGTAGAACTATTATTACAGAGCCACTTGTGGAAACAACAGGTATTTCACGAGTGAAAGGAAAGTTTTTACCCAGATGTCCTTTTTCTGAATCTCCTCTGGCACTTTTTTTTTTTTTTTGAGTTGGAGTCTCACTCTGTCGCCCAGACTGGAGTGCAGTGGCCGCTCCCGGCTACTGCAGCCTCGACCTGCTGGGCTCCAACGATCCTTCCGCCCCAGCCTTCCAAGTAGCCGGAACTACAGGCGCGCACTACCACGCCCGGCTAATTTTTTTGATTTATTGTAGAGATGAGGTCTCGCCAAGTTGCCCGGGCGGGTCTCGAACCCGCGGACTCAGGCAATCCACTCGCCTACGGCCTCCCAGAGCGTTGGGATTACAAGCTGAGCCACCGAGCCCGGCCCACTTTCCCTTTTTTTATAGGATGAAATTTTATTCTAAAATTGCTGAAAAAATGTTTACTGTCACATTTCATGATTAAAATGCAATTCTGTTATGTACATAAAATAATTTTAAAGCAATAGTTTGGTGATATACCAACGGATACTTGGTATATCACCAAACTATTAGGTGCCTAGACTCATAGTAACACACTAAATGACATCTCATATTTAAAAAATTATAAAGGAATGTATCATTGAGAGATTATCATGTGTGTATGTTAAATTTTTAAAAAGAAAACAATAGTATTATATAAGAAATATTACATTTTATAACTTTGAGGGCTCTGTGTGCCCCTCACCCACCAAAGTCATAGCTTCTAACATTAAAAAAAAAAAAATTTCAACAAGGCTTAGGCTGAAACAATTTCATCAGTATATGAAGAATTAATATTTACCCAAAGGCTCTTGCAAAAGAGTATGGTAGAAGTTATGATATTTCTTTCCCCACTGAAGATAAATTCTTTGGTTTTTAGCTCCGAACACTTCTGCAATTGTCTGGTCGATCTGTCCAAGACTCCTTCTCTAAGCCTCATCTAGGTCTTTGCTTGGAAAGAGCTCTCCACTTCTGATCTCTCTGTGCCAGCCCGGTCTGTCTACCACAGTTTTTTCCCGGCAGAAGTGAAAATAAGACCAGCATGTGATTAATGGTAGGACTCAATATAACTGCATTTACCAGGAACTGTTGGCTTTCATCCAGTAAAGAAAATGAATCCAAACGATTATATTTGACCCTCTTGTGCTCTAAAATAAGATTTCCGACATAGGCATACTTGTATTTATTCAAAGCTCTCAAAGGTTTCAGATTGGCAAGAATTTTAAGATGAAATTTTCTAAATTTGACCTTTGGATTGCACCTTCTAAAATTATTTTTCCTGACATACAATTATTGGTCTCCAACATTTACCATGTTATAGTACTTCTCCCATCTTGATTCAAGCAAAAACTAAATAACCAAATGAGCTAATCATATAGAAGATATATTCCTTCCTCTTGTTTTTGTTTAATGTTTGAGCACAGATTATTAAATCAACATTATTTTTCTGTGAACCTGGTGTGTGTGTGTATATGTGTGTGAGATTGTGTGTGTGTGATTCATGTGTAGAGACACACAATTAAAGAAACAATTTATTTCTCTTTCATTGATGCTTTTTATTTTAGTCTCTATTGAGCTCATATTTCCACATTTTAATTTTAAAAATAAATGAACTGAAAGGTTTTAGTAGTTTAACATATGAGTTACTTTTCTCCCAAGAGGAAATTTTAGTCATGTTTTAAGGTTCTATAACACTTTTTTTTAAATTAATGGGATTAAATTATCAAAGGAATAATTTGTGTTAATATTCACTAAACTAAAAGAAATGTAAGAACACCTTGATTTTAAACTGTCCCAAAACTAGGGACTTAGGATGTTACCTGCCTACTTTAACCACCAATAATTTTCTTCTCAAAGAGTGTTTGGTTTTTAAAATTTTTCTCACTCTCACAACCACTATATCTGATGTGTAAAACAAAATATCCGTAGCCAAGGATCAAAACAATATATTTTGGAATATATACTCAAGGGGAAAGTATTTAGAATTCTATTAGTGCCAGCCCAAAAGTATGGAGCACTACTTTGGTTAAAGAAATACTAAATGTGGATAGAAAATATTTAGGAAATACAAGAAATGGAAAAAATTAGAATATGTCTTCAAGGGTAACCAGACTAATTCTAAGAGAAATGGATGTTCTTCCTAAAAATCTTTGGTTTAAACTTTGGTTTGAATAAAAAGCAAGACAAATGTCTCTGGACAACAGCGGCTAAGATGAATTTTTCCCTGATTAGCATTTTATAAAAGAAGGTATATGAAAGGAAAGAGTTTTAAGCTCATATATCAGATTGCATAAATAATTATTACCATTATATGAAAGTTAGATAGCATTGCATATCATGAATAAATATCTGCTTCGTGTGGAATGCTTCTTTTAAACGCATCGTGATATTAAGTACATTTATGTGAATATGCACACAATAATGGGGAAGATTTTAATATCATATAAATATCAGCTTTGTAATGTGATACTTCTGAAAAGATACTGCTAACTCCCTTACTTTGGGCTTAAGGTATCAGTGAAGTCATATAGGCTTTTCGGGAAATCCATAGGACTCTATAAAATGTTTCTACTGCTCTGGGTTGCAGAATCAATGTTCTTTTCATGTAGCTACATTTTCATAGATAAATATAGCTTCCAGCTGAAAAATTCCATGCACATCTATATGTGACATAGTCACGTGGATTCAGACCAATATTGAACCAAATCCCAGCTTTGCTATGTAGAAGCTATGAGATCTTAGCTATATTATTTAACATCTTTCAGTTTCAGCTTCACTGTTTGCAAAATAAGGATAATACTACGATGTTCATAGGGGTGCTATGAACATTAAGTGAAATAATCCATATAAGATGCCATACTGTCCTTGGTACATAGCACGTGCTCAATAAATGTTACTGTCTCCTAAATAGCCTTTGAAGTATGCAGTCTAGGTAATTTTAATCCGAGTCGTACAAATGATGAGACAGTCAAAGACAAAGCTTAGTCACAGGGTTAATGAATAGCAGAGACACATTAGGAATGCAGATCTTTCTGATGATGATAATAATAGCAATAGTAATATTATTTTTACTATTATTTGGCAATGAACGTCATGCTGGTTGATTTATGACATTTTACCCTAAAACTTAAACAAAATATTTCAGGAATGGTGGCAGAATTTGGAAACTGAACTCACTTATTGTACCACAATAAAGAAATTTTTATAAGTCTTGCATGTTAAATAATAAACACTTTTTATTCCTTTCCTTTTAAATTTGCTTCCTGTTTGCAACTCTTATGAAGCTTACATTGCAGGCAGGAAATAAACTAGCCTCAGAGAGGAAAAAGTCTCTCTTCTAGCTACATGGTCCAAACCTAGGACAACCAGAAACAGCCTGTTTTTACTTGGAAACAAAACAAAACAAACGCTGCAATTACTTACACTATCAGTTTAAACCAAGATGCATCTGCCTCCAAGCCTCTCCAAATGGTAACAATTAATGGTATAATGTAGCTGACTTGCCACTAATCAAGACCTGTATTTATATCCTTATAAATGAATGTGTATTCACATAACTAGTTTACATGTGAAACAAACATTTCTATGACTCCTAGAGTTTGTGTTTGCTTCAGGCTCAGCCATTTTACCAGGTATTAGCAGGCAGGAGCTGTCTGTGCCGAGAGAGACTATTTTAGTAACATAGATACTACTTAATACTGGCCACAGAATCTACTACAGTCAGAAGAAAAAAATCTTTATCGCCTTTACTGACTTCAATATCTTTGAAAACTTAGGAAATCTGTGACAATGTGAGTGCAGGGTAGAATATTTTTTTATAAATGAATACATGCTGAGGGGTTAATTGAAACAATTGTTCACACACACACACACACACACACACACACACGATCTGACCATCTGAAGTCAGTATGAGTTCACAAAGACTAATTTTCCTTTTAAACAGGTTGACAAAACTGGTCAATCAAAGGGATGCATTTCAATACAGTGTATCTAGATCTTACCAAGACATTTGATTAGGTATTTATGATACTGTTTTGGAGAAGAGAGAGAAATATGTTTCAGATGGTTACAAAGAATATACTATATTATTTATAAAGCACTGTTAATTCAGGAATAGATATGAATCTGCATAAATATCTTTCCATACATCACAGAGTTCTGATGTTGGCCTTTTTTAAGTTGAAATTTCAAAGTTCTGTGATGAGAACATTTGAGAATGCTGATCAAATTTGGAAATGATATAATGCTGGACTTTGAGTGGGGTAACCAATTTGTCCCAATTTGCCTGAAACTTTCCTAGTTTGAGCACTGAAAGTCCCAAGTCCTGGGAAACTCCTCAGTTCCAGGTCAACTGTGATGGTTAAGTACCCTGGATTTCAGTAACTACTAGAAAGAGGAGTAAAAAAATTACTGGGCAGCCCTTTCAGGTCCCCTCCTGCTGTGGGAGCTTTTCTGTCCTCTCAATAAATCCTGCTTTCTGGAAAAAAAAAAAAACCCAAATTACCAGCAGCACACAGGAAAACCTTGATTTATGAGAGAGCCTAGTATGTTTGCAATGCTAAAAGCGGTTCAAGGCCGCTAGAGCATGTGTTGGTAGACAACAGCAGATAGCTAATAAGTATGTCCCATGGGATCTTTCTTTTTAAAAAATTGTGATAAAATATATATGATGTAAAATTGGACATTTTTTCATTTCATTTATTTATTTATTTAATTATAGAGATGTGGGTTACAATTCAGGGTTAGGTATAAAAACATTGGTTATGCAGTTACCCTTGTTGATGAGGTATGCCCCTCCCTCCCCTAGCAGGTTCCCCTCAATTGCCAGTCCCACTCCCTCTCCCCTGACAGTTTCCCATTACTGCCAAATGCTTTCTTACAGTATTATAATTGTTCAAGATCTGCTTATAAGTGAGAACATGTGGTACTCTGTTCTTTGTTTCTGTGATAGATCACTGAGTATGATCGACTCCAAATCCATCTAAGTTGCTGTGAAGTCCATATGTTTGTCTTTCTTTACGGCTGCATAATATTCCATTGTGTATATGTACCGCATTTTCTTTATCCAGTCCAGCTTGATGGGCAACATGGTTGGTTCCATGTTTTTGCTATTGTGAATAGAACAGCAACAAACATATGTGTACAGGTATCTTTTTTGTAGAATGATTTGAGTTCCTCCAGGTATATTCCCAATAGGGGAATTTCTGGGTCATATGGAAGGTCAATTTCTAGTTCTTTCAGAAATTGCCACACTGTCTTCCAAAGAGGTTGCACTAGTTTGCATTTTAATCATTTTAAGTGTACGGTTCAGTTGCTTTAATTGCATTCACATTATTGTGTATCCATCATCCCCATCCAATCCTGAACTTTTCATCTTCCCAAATGAAAATTCTGTACCCGTGAAACATTAATTCTTCCCAACCCATAACCACCACCGTCCCCCTTTCTGTCTCTGTGAATTTGCCCACTCTATGAATTTGCCTCATGTAGGTGGAACCATACAGTGTTTGTCCTTTTATGACTTGCTAATTTCACTCAGAACAATGTCTACAAGGTTCATCCCTGTCGTAACATGTGTCAAAAGTTTCTTCTTTTTTAAGGCTGAATAATTGTATTGATATATCTTGTTCATCCACTCATTCTACTCATTGCATTTATCTGTCAATGAACACTTGGGTTACTTCTACCTTCTGCCTATTGCAAATAATGTTGCTATAATCATGGGTATACAGATATCTGGGTCCATACTTTCAATTCTTTGGGGTCCATACTCGGAAGTGGAATTGCTAGATCATATGGTAATTTCATTTTTAATTTTTTGAGAAACTATCATACTGTTTTCTTTAGTGGTTGCACTGTTCCAGTTCTATCAAATCCTCACCAATGCTTCTTTTTTTTTTTTATAGTAGTCATCCTATTGGATGTGAAGTGGTACCTTACTATGGTTTGATTAGGATATCTCTAATGATTGGTGATGTTAAGCACCTTTTCAAGTGCTTATTGGCCATATGTACATCTTCTCTGAAGAAATGTCTATTCAAGTTCAATGCCTATTTTGAAATTGTTTTCATTTTTGAGTTGTAGGAATTATTTATATATTATCATAACCCTAACAGGTATGTCTATAGGATCTTTAATGTCAGCAAATACCTTAAGGTTATCCTTTCACAGGATAAAATAATGCAATAATTTTGAGCAGATGATGTCAGGAGATTTAAATTTTAGGAGTTTCAATCTAGAGGAGTTAAGGAGAAAAACTGAAGGAGATGAGGTCAGAAGCAGAGAGGCAATATAGAATACTAACATTCAAGAAAAAATGAAGACTTTTGGTAGTAGAGTTGGAGAAGAAGAGATATATGAGATTTTAACAGGGCAATATTAAAATGGCAAGAGAAATACAAGACCTCCTGGTTTCTGACTTAGGAGACTGGGTGGATGATGGCATCATTCATAAAATTCAGAAGTCTAAAGAAAGGTGAAACCAATTTTAGATAAATTGAATATGAAGGATCTGTAAGGCAGACAGGTGGGTATGCCTAGTGCTGGTGGTTGAATAGATTAACCTGAAACTCAGTGTGAAAGTCTTGGCTTGAGATAGACATTTCACTATGCGGGTGAACCCCGAAACCATTGATTGTCCCAGGACAGTGTTTGCAATAAGAAACTATATTGGTTTCTGAGGAACATCAAAAACTATGGGCCTGGCAAAGGAAGAGAAGCCCATAAAGAAGAGAAGAAAGAGTATCCACAGAGGTAAAATCTACAGCAATAAAATTTCAGATCAGTATATGAACTCTGTAAAAACTAGAGTTGTCAAAAACTGGGGAAAAAATCTTTTTGCTAAGAGTGAGTTCCCAGAACTTGGAGCTGTTGTCAGAAGCAGGACAAACACTCATTTGGATATCACAGGAGGGATCCATTTCCTGGTAAACCATTTCTTGGTTTCCATGCTAAGAGTATATTTTCAATGACTAGAAAAACTCACTGTTCATCAGAAAACAACGCGAATTAACAAAACCCTAGGCGTTCTTGACTTGTTTAATACTTGAGGTTTCCAGGACTGATTGAATTCATTAAGGAGAAATACATGGGCCTTTTAAATTTTTCTCCTCAAGGGACAGGCATATCCCACTCAAAGATTGCTGCAAATATTTGGGGAATATAAACCAAAATAATAACTGATTCACTTATAAATAATGCTTGCTGAAAGACAGATTTAATGGCCAAAACACTTGGTTTCCAGTAAAATGAGTAAGAGAACTTGCCAGTACTTCAGAAGACAACTCCTTCTGTGTCAAAGGAAGGCTCTGTGTGTTGCCGTTTTATTTACAGTTGTCAAATATGAATATAGGAACAAAATGAATAAGAGAAATATGAATAAGAACATAAACCAAAATTACTCTAATTCTCTGTGCCACATCACAAGGTTTACAGAGTCCCAAGGAAATGGAAAGCAGCAGAGTAAAATCCCTCCAAAGACCCACTTGATAAATATTCCATCTTCTGGCTGGAAGGAGAGAGCAACCTTTGTCTTTGAATCCTTTATTTGGTTCCCTAGCTCCTAACAAGGCCTACCTACCTCAACTGACTGACAGCACAGCTGTATTCCCTCAGACGAGGTCTACTCCCAAGATCCACCAGACCTGGATGAAGTTCAGATCACCAGTTAATGTGATCCCATTGCTGGTCTCCAAGGAATGGTAACTAGCTTTCCAAACAAATGTGAATAGTCTGGGAATCATCTCTGTAGTCTACACATAGGCAAAGCTGCTTGATGAAGGCAATAAATCATTGTTGTCTCAAGGTCTAAATCATTCATATTTGATGTCCCCCCATGCCTGCAGGGGATGAGAACACAAAGTTTCTATAAAAAACGGTACCATTCTAATATCCTTTCAGTGTCAGACAGTGATGATTTGAACTCTGTTGCTACCATTTATTGGCTTCATAACCTTGGATGTGTTTGCCTTAGCTTCCTTATCTGTCAAGTGGACTTGTTATAATGAGAGAGATGAGTTATAATGCATAAAGACTTAGAACAATGTGTGCGCAGTGCTCAACAGATGTATGAGGATATGCAAGGTTTCTGTATACCTAGATTTAGAGAATTCAAACCAATCAATGTTATTCCTGAGCAAGCAATGCGGAAGGACCAAGAATGCTTAGTAAAATCACTTTGGGTAAGAAACCTTCAACAGATTGCCTCACCCAGGGAAATATTAGTGTAGTCACCTTTCACACCCATTCTTCAGCATCTGGGTCTCAGATCTTTTTCTGATGAGGAGCTATTTATGATAAAATGACACCTCCAAAATTTTCAGCAGGCTGGCCTTTGTGGCGCCCTTAGAGTTTCAGGCAAAGAAAGGTTTGGAGGCAGGAGAAAGCCAGTTGCTAAGAGCTGTTATCATCTAACTCATTAACTCATTTGTAACCAAAGCATCTTTCTATTTTAAGCCATCACCATCATCATCAAATAATAGATTTTAGAGCTGGAAGGGGTCTTTGATTATTACCACATTAAGGGATTTTAATCACCAAAATCCTTCACTCTACAAATATATGTAGAAACTGAGACAGAGATGCTAAATCATTTGTTCAATATTTCTGAATACATTAGTGGTAGAAGACTAAAATTCACTCCTCCTGGTCCAGTTCCCTCATTCATACCTTTGTCCAAAAAAAATTTCTTAGACTCTGCAACAAGGTAACCCCAAATCTGAGAGGGCTTGCATGTAATGTTTACCTATTCCAAAGAAGTCACCCAGACGTTCATCAGGGAAAGACACTGGTTTATTCAAACTTACAGGCGACCGGGCTCAGTGGCTCAGCCTGTAATCCCAGCACTTTGGGAGGCCGAGGCAAGGGGATTGTCTGAGCCTGCGTGTTTGAGACCAGTCAGGGCAACTTGGTGAGACCTCGTTTCTACAGTAAGTCAAAAATTAGCCAGGCGTGGTAGTGTGCGCCTATAGTTCCAGCTCCTTGGAAGGCTGAGGAGGAAGGGTCGCTGCAGCAGCATGTCGATGCTGGGGTGGCCGTGAGCAAGCCACTGCACTCCAGACTGGGCGATGGAGTGAGATTCCAACTCATAACAAAAAAAGCCAAACAAAAAAACTTACGAGAGGCACTGATAGTGTGGCAGCAGATCGGTGAAGAATTCACACTTTGGGGCAGTATGGTAAGCAGTTTTATAATCAAAGCAATCAAGTTAATCATTCAAGTTCCTATCTGGTGTGTACAATTACATTGGTTAAGAATGACAACTACATTGTTTTCAGTTTTGCTGGGTCACCTGCATCCCATGACTCACTATTGATAATATGTGTGCCCTTCAGAGACCAGCCTTGTCCAGAGGGTGGTAGGAACAAGCCAGGTATAGGGGGAAACAGTCTCTGTCTGGACACTATCTCACAGACCCTTGTGTTGGCCTTACTCAGTGAGAGTAAGGAAGTAAACAAAACATAGTCTCAGCCTTCAAGAATCTCCTAATCTACAGGAGGATTCTACCAAGTAAACTGACAGTTATCGAACGGTGTGGTAAATGTTAAGTGCTACAATGTCGGATGGAAAGATGTCAGAGGGGCATGTTATACTCTGATAATAACATCCCCTCATCACTGAGGAGGGCCTACTCTGTGTCAACCCTGTCAGAGGCTTTAGGAACACAAATGTGAAAAGATACAACCCCTGCCCTCCAGAGGTTGTGAAGCTCATCACAAATACAGTACAAGGCATCACATCCATGTTATATGAGTGTTGTTGCAGACAGACAGTATAGTGCTAATGGAGTTTAGGAGATGGGGAGCTCACAGAGAGATGAGACAATTGGAGATCAAAATGGCATTGGACTTAGAAGGAAACAACAACCAGAACAGGGCATTTGGTGCTCAGAATGTATTCTGTGAAGGCAGAAATGTAGGTCTTTCTTATGTCACTTCAACATCTCATTCTTTCCCCCAATATGGTGGCTGTTCTCTTGGCAGTCTTTTTCAGAAATTATAAGAAAGAAGTTAAATGTGATGGGCTTAGAGCAGTCCCCAACCTTTTTGGCATCAGGGACCAGTTTCATGCAAGACAATTTTTCCACAGACTGGGATGGAGGGCCTGGGGGGAGATGGTTTTGGAATGATTCAAGTGCATAACATCTACTGTGCACTTTATTTCTATTATTATTACATTGAAATACATAATGAAATAATTATACAACTCACCATTTAAAAAAAAAAAGAGGTGTGGACAGAAGCGGGAAATAAAATATTGGGTGAATTGGCAGCAGCAGGAAATTGCATGGGGGTGGGCAGGGAGGCAGGATTGGCAGTAGTGGGAATCTGCTTGGGGAAGAGGGTCACACCTCATTAACAAGGGTACCTGCATAATGAATATCTGTATACCTAACCCTGAATTGTACCCCACATATTTAAAATTAAAAGTTAAAAGTTAAAAAAATATTAGATGGGACATGAGCGGACTAAAATAAGTGTCAGATTCTGATGCCTGACACCAGATGCAGCTATATATATAGTTGAAGTACACCAACTCACTTGCCACTCACTGATAGGGTTTTGATATGAGTCTGCAAGTCATTGATTTATTGTGGTCTCTGTGCAGTCAAGCCTCACTGCTAATGTTAACCTGTATTTGCAGCCACTCCCCAGCGCTAGCATCACTGCCTCAGCTCCACCTCAGATCGTCGGCATTAGATTCTTATAAGGAGCGTTCAACCTAACTCTTGCATGTGCAGTTCACAGTGGGTTTCATGCTCCTATGAGAATCCAATGCCGCCACTGATCTGACAAAGGACAGAGCCCAGGCGGTAACGTAGGCAATGGGGAGCAGCTGTAAATACAGATGAAGCTTCACTGGCTCACCTGCTCCTCACCTGCTGATGCTCAGCCCTGGTACCTAACCGGTCTGTGGCCCAGGGGTTGGGAAACCCTGACTTAGAGCACCCCTTCTGCCAAATGTCTTCTCGTTATGCTTCCTAGCTTAACCTTTCTCACGGATTATTTTTATATTTACTTTTTTATATTTAATGAATTATTTTAAAGATTATGCAGCTTTTCTCAGTATCCCTTTCTAGCTGTCCCTAAACAAATCCTTTGCCTAATCCAGTCTCTTAAAACATATTTGAAAAATAGGTTTTATTTTTCCTATTTAATTTTCTGACATTTTTCAAATGTAACTCAATACATGACTTTTAAGTAAAAATAGTTTTCCAAACAACAAAATTGTCACAGTATTTAAATGTTTTCCGATCATACATGTGTGAATGTGTGTATGAGTATTTAAAAATAAATATTAAACCCTCTTTAATAAGTGAATAATAAGAACAATTGATATTAAAGGCCTAGACATTATTATCTAAACTTAGACAAACTGGGTTTATTTCCAAATCAAATATGAAATCATCAACCCACGATGATTAGGAGAAAAATGATGTAATAAAAATCAACTTTTAAATAGCGATAGCAAGTTGCATTTCATAGGAATCTTCAAATGTTTGCTTAAGAATGGCCAAATAACTGAAATAAAAGATAACAAAGTACCAAAACAACTGTCTGAAATCATATTTTTATAAATTTCCTCATTCTCTACATTATTCGGGAAAAAAGCTATTTTCCCAGGAAAAACACTTTACTTAAAAAAAAAATCCACTCTAGTATTTCCCATGCTAGGAAATAAGCCAGGTGGTTCCAACACACAGAATTTTACTTGGGAAAAATTCAGAAATACAGAAAAACTGTATTAACTCTTTTAGCACTACTGCCATTATAATTCTCAGAAGTTTTCTTTTTGATGAAAGATGATAATAACCAATGCTACTAAAAAACAAAATTAGCAAACAAAAAAATTTGGTATTCAGCCCCAAGTAGTTATGTGGGATCAGGGTGGTGTTCTAGAAAGAGCCTGAATGGGGACCAAGATGCATGGATTTGCTGCTAACCAAGGAGGAAAGAATAGGTTCCATAGATATGTTTTTTAAATGTTTCTACTTTAAGTGTACCACCTGATGATTTTGACAAATGTGTAAACCTGTAAAACCATCACCCCAAGTGAGATATGGAACATTTCCATCACCTTAGAAAATTTTCTCAAGTCTCTTTGCAGTTAATACCCAGCACATTCACACACACACACACACACACACACACACACACACACACACACACCCCGTCCCTGATCCAGGCAGCTATGGATTTTATTTCTAACACTATAGATTAGTTTTACCTTTTCTAAAACCACCTGTAAATGGAAACATATAATAGTCTCTTTTGCCTGGCTTATTTCTGCTCAATTGTTTTTGAGAATCATCTATGTTATTGTAGGCATTAATAAATTTTCTTTCTGTTGCAAAGTATATTTAATTGTGCAAATATACTGCATATTATTTATTCATCCTTCTGTTGATGGAGATTTTGGTTGTTTCCGGTTTGAAACTCTTAAAGATAAAGCTGATAGAGATAGTCTATCATCCTGTTGTTTGGTTTCCATTTTTCCCTTCAAAGTGCTTCTTTCTCTTTTTTTCCTTTCCTGCCTTCATTTGGGTTAATAAAATATGTTTTTAGTATCTTTTTTATTTCCTCAATTGAGTTTTTAACTATGAATGGGGGTCCCCAAAAAACAGAATTGTCTTTTTGGAGGGTAGCCCCTTGTAGTATACTCAGAACTTTTCTTCCGGACCAAGTGGTCAAACAAAGTTTTTATCTGGAAGTTTTGAGAAAGTTACATCATGATTTGTAGAAGAAACGTCCCAAGTTGTGGCAAACAGGTGACCGGTTCTTCCACCATGACAGCATACAGTGTCTAGTGGTTTTTGACCAAAAATGCCATGACCCTGTTACTCCCTTCCTATTCTTCCTATTCACCAGATCTTGCCCTGAGCAACTTTTTTTGTTTCCTGGATGAAAAAAGTCCTCAAAGGGAAACACACTTTGCCAATGTGAAAGAGGTGAAACAAAAAACGGCAGAAGCCCTGAAAGGTATCAAAACTAACAAGTTCAAAGGCTGTTTTGAGAAGTGGAAAAAGCATCTCAATGGGTTTACTGCATCAAACGGAGAGTACTTTGAAGGGAACTGACGTTTAAACATGTAAAAATAAATACACACTTACTAATAAATAAATTCTGGAGTTTTGGGGTCTCCCTTGTATACTTCTTTGCTACTAATTTTAAGTGATTGCTCCAGCACTAACAGTATACATATTTAATTTATCGAACACAATTTCGGGTCCAATATTTTACCACTTTACTCTTTATACCTGACATTCCTACTTTACATTTGCTATTTCTCATGTCACAAGTGTAGTAACGTTACAAGAATAAAATTCCATTCACCTGCCCTCCCTGTGTTATTATTGTATCTTTTTCTTTCAATTGCTACCTACGTCACTTTTTAATTTTTTTTTTTTTTTTTTGCTTTGTTTTGTTTTGTTTTTTGAGTTGGAGTCTCACTCCATCTCCCAGACTGGAGTGCAGTAGCACACTCATGGTCACCCCAGCATCAACCTGCTGAGCTCTGGTGATCCTTCCACCTCAACCTTCCAAGTAGCCAGAACTACAGGTGCGCACTACCACACCCGGCTAATTTTTTTATTTATTGTAGAGACGAGGTCTTGCCAAGTTGCCCGGGC
>CAUYQG010050149.1:0-11051 GCA_963574415.1 Tarsius wallacei | reverse complement strand
TTCCAGCTACTTGGAAGGCTGAGGCGGAAGGATCGCCGGAGCCCAGCAGGTCGAGGTTGCGGTGGCCGGGAGCGGCCACTGCACTCCAGTCTGGGCGACAGAGTGAGACTCCAACTCAAAAAAAAAAAAAGAAAAATCAGTGTCCATGGAGTAAGAATGAATGATCCCATTGCCACATTGAAAACAATTCCAAATATAAAGTGTCAACAAGGATGTAAAACAACAGTTATTGAGATGTAAAAAGGCTGTTCTCCACTCTTCTCCACTGCCCTCCTCGGCTCCTCAGTGATTGCCATCTATTTCCATGATCAGCTCAATGTAAACTCCGGTCTGACTTCATGCCTATGTCCCTGACTGGAGCATGCAGCTGCCCAGCAGACAGCTCCTCCTGGATGTCAGTGTTTTCATTCATAATTTTCCCTCTCAAATCTGCTCTTTCTCTGTATTTTCCTATTTCCATTGTTTTTTATTTTTATTGTTCAAGTCGGAATCTTATTCTGTCACCCAGGGTGGAGCGCAGTGGCATGATCACAGTTCACCACAGTCTCAACCTTCGGGCTCAGGCAGTCCTTCCACCTCCGCCTCCCAAGTAGCTGGGATTACAGGCATGTGCCATCACGCCTGGCTAATTTTTTTATTTTTTTGTAGAGGTGAGCTCTAGCTATGTTTCCCAGGTTGGTCTTGAACGCCCAGGTTCAAGTGATTCTCCTGCCTTGGTCTCCCAAAGTGCTGGGATTACAGGCATGAGCCAACATGCCTGGCAATATGTTTTCCTATTTATATTAAAGACATCACCCTTCTTTTGGTTCACATAGTCACGTAAGGCAAGAGGTAAAGCAAGGTCATTGCCATCTTCCATCCTTGTATCTTCAGTTCCACATGTCATCAGTTATCAATTGTGATGGTTAATTTTATCAAGTTGACTGGATCAAGTGGTACCCAGACATTTGATAAAATATTACTCCAGGTGTGTCTGTGAGGGTGTTTCTGGAAGAGATTAATACTGTATCAGTAGACTGAGTAAAGCAGATTGTCCTCCCCAATGTGGGTGGACTTTGCTCAATCAGTTGAAGACCTGAATAGAACAAAAAGACTGAGTAAGAAGTAACTGCTTCTGCCTGACTGCCTTAAGCTGAGACATTGCTGTTTTTTCACCTTCAGACTCAAACTGAACGCTGGTTCTTCTTGGGTCATGGTCTTCTGATTTTCACAGAAATTTACACCAGTGGGGGTCTCCAATTTACTGACTGCAGATCTTGGAACTTCTTAGCCTCTATAATTACATGAGCCAATTCCTTATGACCTCTCTCTCTCTCCCCTCCTCCCCCCCCCACCACAAACACACATCCTACTGGTGTTATTTCTCTGGAGAACCCTAACATATCAATCCACCAAACCTCCAGATTCTTCTCTTCAGCATCACCTAGCTCCACTTTTCTATTTTGACTGCCACCTTCCTAGTTCAGAATTTCCTCCTCTCAGGCTGGACTATCACCAGACATTCTCCTGCCTCTTGTATCTCTCTTTTCCACTTCCTTCATTCTCACCACTATAAGATTTCTCTTCCAAAAGTCCTGATCTAATCACAAAAATCCTGTTGATTCTTCATGGCTAAGAAAAATAATCCAAAAGACAATGTTCAAAGTCCATCATGATTCAGCCTTGACTTGGCTATCCAGACCTTTCTCCTACTTCTCCTAGTGTTTGGAGAAACTGTACTATTTCCTCACATTTATGGTTTTGCTTACTTTTTCCTTCTAGTTAACCTCCTAACTCTTCTCTGTCCTATAGTCATTGTCTTTCTAAAATCCTATCCCTCCTTAAGATATAGCTCAAATTCTCTCCCTATTTGAAGTCTTCCACAATGTTCCTAAGGTAGAAGAGTGTCTCTCCCTCCTTTAAGCCCACAGCTTTTCTCTTGTATATTTTTTAAACTCTAGCTTGTGCTGTACTTATTTGCGTATGTCTTCTCTTCCCTTAAACTTGAGGGTGGAGACTGTATCTACTTCATCTTTATATCCCTCAAGGCCTAACATAGTGATCCTATTGTTTGTCTAAATGAATAATAAAAGCATATCATCCCAAGTGAGATGAAATTTGGAAGTTAGACATAGCATGGAAACCTGACACAATACTTCATAATTGATTTTAAAATATAAATGATACCTGGAGTATCCATTTGTAGCAAATATTTAAAAAATACTATCTTGAAAGCTGTCTGTAGTATGTGCCAGATATTGTAGGCAAGTGTTTCTTAGCACTGCATGTTCATAAGAATCACCTGGAGAATTTTTAAATAATACCCATGCCTAGTCCCACTCCAGACCAATTACAGCAAACACTGTAATTTTTTTTGGGGGGGTGGGTTCTGGGCACTGATTTTTTTAAACCTTCTCAAATAATTCAAATGTGCAATCAGAGTCGAAAACTATGACTGTAGAGAATGGCAGCTGAATTGAGCTCTGTGTGTAGGAATGGGCAGAAATGAACTCCTGATGATAAAGATATTTTAATTGATCTTTGGTTGTATAAAGGCAAGGAAAAGCTTAAGCAATTGTCAGATAATATCAATTAACTAACATTCATTGAACACGTACTCATTAATCCTTAGGACACCCTATGAAGTAAGCATTGTTATTGGCTGCATTTTATAAATGAAGAATCTGAGGCTCAGAGTAGTGCTGTAATTTACCCAGGTAAGCAAGTAGAGCAGCTGAGATGTGAAGACATGAATTCAGATACTCGGGCTTCAGAGCAAGGTGGAAGGGACTTGAAAGTCCAGTGACTTGGGAATGTGTGTGGGTGTGGGTGTGTGTGGGATGCACGTATGCCTGCATGTACGTGGGGCTTTTTCTACGGAGGCCAAGCACAAGGATTGGAGAGTCATGGGACTGGGGATTGCAGAAGAAAAGAAAACAAAAGACAACTCTGACATAAGAAAAGAGAGGCCTTGGAGACCTGGTGGCAGGCTGGGTCCAGGGGGAGACAATGTCAGTAAGGGACTCTTGGGAGAGGACAGAACCCAGGGGCTTTAGGAACTTGGTAAATTACGCCAAGTTGCAAGTGTTCTTTTTCCGTCTTGTAACTCCCTTGTGGTAACCTCCAGGCTTCAGCTAAGTTAGAGGTACCTTGGGGAAGTGCCCACTGTGGGGTTGAAGCAGCAGAGGAGTGTTGGGCTCTCCATACAGTTTCTCCCTGAGGGAATGTGAATGCTACCACTCTCAGAATGGTAGGCACTGCTAATCCAAAATCAGAGTGACCAGTACCCAAGCAAGTGTGGAGCGAGGAACCAAACACCAAAGAGAGCAGGGACAGGGTATACTGAATGCCTTTCCCCCAAATATTACCAAAGTAGCAGCCTCTGCTTAGGAGGGGAAACTGGACCTTGTTATCCAGAGATAGTAGCTTTTGGGAGGTTTCCTGTGCCACTCTGTGCCATTGTTACTGACAAACATAAATAGAAGCTATAAGGATGGGCTTGTGATATGAGTTGCCTTGGAGCCAAGCCACACTCCACTTTCCTTCTTGAAGGTCTTATTGGAGAGGACAGATTCCCCTCATGTTTGAGTGACTTTCTCTGTATGGTGTAGCAGGAAGGTTTTAGGGGTTGAAATCATCTACGATTGAACTGCTGAAGCCACATTTAATTTCTTTGGATCTCAGTTTCCCTATCTGCGAAGTGAAGATAAAAATACTGATCTCACAGGGTTACCCTGAAAGTTAACTGTGATAATCATGGAAGGCAGCTGTCAAAGGGCTTGGGTCTGACACAGGCTCTCTGAAGTCATTTTACTGGCATCCCTGGTCCTGGTCGTCTAACTCCACCCCCATACTAGATCCCAACCCCAAGGGGGCTGATCCTGGGGAAGTCAGATCCTACCTTTGGTTAGGGAGTGAATCCCGAGCTTGACTTGGGAAAAGTTTCCGCTTCCGATTTCCCCTCGAATTCGGTAGAAGCCTATCCGTTTCCCCAATGTGATCTCCCTCACCACCTTCTCATCTTGGGACATGTCCTGTGTCAGCTTCTCGAAGGGTGTCAGCTGGTGGAGCTGTTCCTCCTCATCCTCCTTGCTGCACTCTGTGTGACAGCCACTTTCTACGCTGTCGCGCCGATCCCACCGGGCATAGTGGGGGTTCACCAGGCCGCTTCCATTCGCGTACACTGCAGTCATCGTCCACCGCAGGCTCACGTCTCCATCTCAGCGGAGAGCCACCGATCAAGGGCGGGTTGCAGAGGAGCGGAAGAGTCCCAGAGGGTGGGGGATGCGAGCTGAGGACTGCCGGCGCCCAGGGTTCGCGAGAGATGTCCTAAAAACTGGACAGAAACTCCTGGCGGTCTCCTTGGGGGTCCAGTGAGAGGAAAGCAGCCAACGCGGGGCCTAATCTGCCGGCCCAGCCCAGCCAAAAGCCACTCGCCTCACTTCCCACCTTCCGTCACATCGAACGTGCAAACGCTAGCTGTAGGAGTAGGCACATGTCCAGTTACCTTCCCAGTTGGGACTCCAGGAACTTTCTGGCCAGAGGGAGAATCTGATGCTCTGTGGTAAGTGGCTGTACCCCAGGACAAAAGGCTTTAGTTTATTTCCCTAGATGGTTAGGGAACCTTCCACTTTGGTTTGTAAAAGCCGCTGGGGGGCCCCCAAGACCCTGCTGCCAGTGCTTATCTCTGACCTTCATTTTGTGCTGCTTTTGCCTCCAGCCGCAGGGCCCTGGAGACCTAATGATCTGGACCCCAGGAAAGAAGAAACTTGCAAATCAGCCTTCTGGTCACACGGGCAGTCAGGGCAGGATTAAATCCCTGCAATATCACTTTAGCTGGCCTTTATTTAGATGAGCCTTCCTCTAAGCCGTGAGCTGTCTTGAAAATTTGGCTGGTGCTGGTTCTTCCTAAGAAGAGAGTAAGAAAATTGTTAGCTCATGCTAATGTACTGTGCAGAATTTATAATGAATGTGAAGGTGCTTTGTAAGCATTGATCTAAAAGCACTCCACAGATTTATGAGTCATATCAGTAGTAGGAACTTAATTACAAATGATTTAGGAAGAAGAAAAGTATATATGCATACACCCCTCAATCTACATTTTAGAAAAGCCCTTATTTCTCACAAAATCATTTTTCTTTTTCTCAAAGTTTAGGAAAATATGAATATTCCTTTGGGTTGCTTTAAAGAGAGGTTTTTAAAATAATAGGATAATGTTGATAATAAAGACTCTCGGGGACTATTAGTTTTCAAAGTTTCTCATATTTATTCAAATAATATTATATCTCCTTTACTTTGTTATGATCTTGTACAACTTTTCCTGTAATAATTGCTTCCACTTTTTGTCATTCTATGACAAAGGCTAATTTTTCCTTCTATATTTATTATTTGAATTTTTCTGATCAGGTGTCAGCTTCTAGGCTCAGCATCTCATTTTGAAGATGTAGAAATGGATGGTTTATAGCATTGCCAGTCATAGGTGGTACTGCCCAGCTACAACGTCTACCAGTCTTTTTTTTTTCCCTGCACTCATCAGTAGGAAATAAACTCTTCCTCAACTGAATTCACACAGCACTTTGTGCATTTTCCAAAATGTCTCATCTCCATGAAGGTGAGAACTGGGTTTAATTCATTTGTATGTTCTTTTTTCCTCCTCTCTCCCTCAGCATGCAGTGTGATGCCCTAATATAGAAAGTGTTCACTAAATAAATGTGTGTTGAGGCCTAACATGGTGGCTCTCATCTATCATCCTAGCACTTTGGGAATCAAGGTAAGATAATTATTTGAGGCCGGGCTCGGTGGCTCGGCCTGTAATCCCGTGCTTTGGGAGGCCGAGGTGAGTGAATTGCCTGAGCCCGCGGGTTCGAGACCCACCTGGGCAACTTGGCGAGACTTCATCTCTACAATAAATCAAAAATTAGCCTGGCATGGGAGTGCGCGCTTGTAGTTCCAGCTACTTGGAAGGCTGAGGCGGAAGGATCGCCGGAGCCCAGCAGGTGGAGGCTGCGGTGGCCGGAAGCGGCCGCTGCACTCCAGTCTGGGCAACAGCGTGAGACTCCAACTCAAAAAAAAAAAAAAAGAAAAGAAAAAGAAAATAAACTTGCCTCTGTGATGTGACCCACTTTGCCCAGTTTTATGATTGAGCTTTGGAGAGAGCTATGTGGTCCCAGTCAGAACCTGACACTCTATACACAGTATCCACAACATGAGGCACAGTACCATTCTCCTGAAAGATGTCAAGACTTACAATTAACAAAACAAGGTACCACCTTTCACAAAGAGTGAGCCTCACAATGTCCAGGCCATCCTCATACAGCATGGCAGAATCATTCTGCTGATCACTAGGGCATAATGTTTGGCAGCTTATCTTTTCATAGTAAATTTTAAATCGTTTTAAATACTGAAGCCTACATGTTCTCACTCATAAGTGGACTCTGAACAATTATCATAATACTATAAGAAAGGGATTGGCAGTCATGGGAAACGGCCAGGGGAGGGAGGAGAGGGAAACACCTCATCAGTAAGGGTACCTGATCTCAAACCAGGTGAAGTGGAGACCAAAGTGAGGCCCAAACTTTATACCTACACAATGACCATTTGTATACTTAACCCTGAATTGTACCCTACATCTTTAAAATAAAAATTTAAAAACTTTTAAATTGTTTTAAACATATACTTATTAGATATCTAAGTGTCCTAAATATCATGAAGATATAATTTTTAAATAAGATACATAAAATTTCAAGGAAGATCTGCAATAGAGCATCGATAAGGAATCAGTACCACATCCACATTTGGATCATTAGTCCAATTAATGTGTATTGGATATTTACTACGTGCAAGTCTCACTGGGTACTATAAGAAGAAAAGGTTAGAAAAATATATAAGATAACATCCTTGCCCTTAAGGAGTTCGCAGTCCAGCAGGGAAGAAAAACAAGCAATTAAGTGTAACTGAAGAAAAATTATGGTGACAGCCATCACTAAAATGCTATGATTGGGGATCAACTGAAAAAATTTGAATATGGGCTATCTTAAAATATTGAGGAAGTGGTGGGACTTCTTGTGATTATTTAAGATAATGCTCTTATTTTTTAGAAGGGCTAATATATATTTAGGGATTAAATATCATGATACCTGATATTTGCTTTCAAATATTTCAGCAAAATAATAGATATAAATATTTACAATAATATAGCATATAAATATATGTAAATATATGTGATGCAAATATGTTATATTGTGAAAATGTATACATGTAAATACATTATGTAAATAATATGTGAATATATAAAATAATAGGTATAAAATATTTCAGCAGAATAATAATATGGCAAAAAATAAGGGGACAGGTAGATAAGATTTTATTAAATATAATCTCCATTTTTATGTATGTTTAAAATTTTTCGTAATGAAAAGTTTTTTAAGAATAGTGAAGTACTGAGGGGGGAACACAACATCAATAAGGGTACCTGATCTCAAACCAGGCAAAGTGGAGACCAAAGGGAGGCCCAAACTTTACCTGTACAATGACCACTTGTATACCTAATCCTGAATTGTACCCCACATCTTTTAAAAAAAAGAAAAAGAATAGTAATGTACTATCAGAGGCACAGAGGGACAACATGATTTTGACTAAAAGGAAAGAGAGAACCCTCACAGATGAGACCATAATGCCTGTCTTAGAAGGCTGAGTAGGATTTTGATAAGCAGAGAAGGAAGGAGGAAAGTTAGCTAGAGGGAAAATGACAGAAAATCATAATAAATATGAAACAAAATGATATAAATATAAATGTGATATCAACCTAAGTAGAGGCATACTAGTATTACTACTACACATTAATTAGTTTAAGCTACGCAATACCTATGGGAATCTGCCTGTTAAAGACAGATCTCCTGAGTGATAAATACTTTGGCAGCCCATGAACCTTGCCCACTGTGCTTTCAGGCTTCCCTGGAGAAGAGAGGTGACTGGGGAGACATTAGCTAATTTTGCTTTCACCAAATATGTTATGGAATAGGGTCTGGTCTAATACTCTAGGAGTCAAGCCACAGGATATAACAGTTTAAGAATGCTGTGACAATGATCCTTGGAGTACAGAAGAAGAGAGGCGAGGACTTGCATCAGAATTACTATTTTTCAGAGTTCATTGGTTATATGTCAACAGGGCCACTATTCCATAGCAGTTCTGGGAAAAAAACAATGAGGCCCTTCAGTTCTAATCTCCCTACTGACCGTGATACATGAAGGAGTATATTTATGGGGAGAGTTGGACTATTTTAAAGGCATAATTCAATTCCAAATGAAATTATTTAGAATTCTGCTACTAAGGATGAGACTTGCTGTACCTCAGGGAGTTCAGTCAATGGTTTCTAGCAAAAGCAATATAACAGGGAAGATTACACAGACTCAAATAAGTTCTTAGGGAAGACACGCAAAGTCCTGATCCAAATGCCGAGGCTCTAGATTTAACACTTTGATTTTCTGGTTCCTACATACATGTGAAAATGGAATACTATTGAGAAAAGCACTTCCCTGTTGACAATCAGATGACTACATTTCACTGGTGGTTTGTGAGAGTCTACAAATCAAAGACCTATACTCTTGTCATGTTTAGTAAACTTCTTTGCCTCTTACCACTCCCCCCACCACAAACAGGCCCAACCAGTTCCTCTGATTTCCTTATTTCCATAATCACAATATTCTAGTCTCCCAGACTCAAAATTCATACTCTTGCCATGTCCTTTACCAGACCCCACATTCACTCAAGCCCATTCCTATATTTTCTACAGGAATGGACCCCTGCTAGAACCTTCCTAACCTCTGGCCTATGGTTGATGCACCAGAGGTGCAGCCTGGCATGTTGGAAAGGGCACCAACTAATCAGATGACCACAGGAAGAAATTTAAAGGAAATCTGGCCTCAGATTCCTCACCTACCAAAAATGATTAGTTTTCATAACTTCTAAAATTCTTTCTACCCCCAAATCTTAACATTCATGTCACTTACCAACTCAAAACCTTTCAACTGTCTTCCATTGCCTATTGAACTAAATGGAGTACCCTTAAGCCCAGCAAACAAGGACATGGAAAATATAGTCCCAACGTGCACTGTCACTCCCATTTCCAATGACTAAAACTGCACTGCTCCTAGTCTGTGCTCTATTCACACTGATCTATAGCCACAGTTCAAAAAGGCCCCATACCTTTGCTCAAGCTGTCTCCTCCTCTTGGAACACCTCTCTCCATCAATTCCATTTGGCAAAATTCCTCCCCAGTTTCCACTCGGTCATCACATTGTTCTGGTGTTTTTTGTCTCAAGGGTCTTGGTGATTCTCTGGTTTCTATCTCAGCAAGCTGACAGCAGCTACAATTGTTTTTTGCCCACTACCAATGATTACATGTAGGTGCAGTAGACATTCAGTAAGCATTAACTTATGATGAGTTGACATAAAATATTTATACAAATTTTCAAACTCTCTTATCTTAGATTTTCCTAGACTTGATTATGAACTCCTTGAGAATAGGTGTCACATTTTATGCCTAGAACAAACTTAGAGCCTAGGTACAGAGAAGATATACAACAAGTGGTTGTCGAATTAATACATAAGAACATTTAAAATTATCTCTCCCTTTGTCCAGTAAAAGACAGAGAGGAGGGAAAAAATGCTAGTTATTGGGAAACATTTGCCACAGTAAAATTGATGAGTCTATAATCTTTGCTGGGAAAGGCTGCTGAGTCATCTTTTTCCCTAGGAGTATGCTGTCTGGTTCAGGTCAAAACTATTTCTGGACTACAACAATGAACTAGTCTAAGAAACTGTCTTCATGTTTAAGGCCTCTCGCCGCTCTGAGCCACTAGAAATTAACAGTCATGAAATATGACACAGAACAGCTCATGAGAGGAGACAGCCCTAGAGCAATGTTAGTATGTGTCTTCAGAAAAGGACCACAGATAATAAACAAATCTTCCAGAAGATTCTTCTCTGATGGTATTTCAAAAATGAGCTAACAGAGCTTCTCTCCAAGGGCCCCTCTTAATATATAAACCAATTTCCAAAGGAAAAAATTATAATCACTACCACACATCTTCAACAGCCCCCTTTCAGCCCTTGAACAGAGTCAGGCATGGAGGATTCAGAGTTTATCAAGAGAGAGAAAAGGAAGAACAATTTCACCCAAAAGAGGTCTGAAGCCTTTCCAGCCTCTTGGGTAAAACATAATTATGGGAAGAAAAATATAATCTACTCAAGAGACATAATTACATAGTTAAGCCAAAGACTCCACAGAAATATTCTAGGAACTCCAGTTCACAGAAAAAAAAATGTAGAAAGCTGAATTTGCTTTCTTTTAATAATAAAAGGCACCAGTTTAGATCAGTGACAAAAAGCTCACTCTCTCAATCTATTATGAAGTCTTTTGTTTTTTTTTTTTTTTTTGAGTTGGAGTCTCACTCTGTCGCCCAGACTGGAGTCCAGTGGCCGCTTCTGGCCACCGCAGCCTCGACCTGCTGGGCTCCGGCGATCTTTCCGCCTCAGCCTTCCAAGTAGCTGGAATTACAGGCACGCACTACCATGCCCGGCTAATTTTTGATTTATTGTAGAGATGAGGTCTCGCCAAGTTGCCCAGGCGGGTCTCGAACCCGCGGGCTCAGGCAATCCACTCACCTCAGCCTCCCCAGGCGAGGGATTACAGGCCGAGCCACCGAGCCCGGCTCCACTCACATTCTTGCACAAGTCTTTGGGTGGATGTACATCTCCATTTCTCTTTGGTCAATTACCTGAGCTTGGATTCTTGGCTCATAGGTGAGGTATTTAACCTTATAAGAAACTTGAAACTTGCCGGGCGTGGTGGCTCACGACTGTAATCCCAGCATTTTGGAAGGTGGAGGTGAGAGGATTGCCTGAGCCCAGTGGTTTGAGATCAGCCAGGGCAACTTGGCAAGCCCTCGTCTCTACAACAAATCAGAAAATTAGCCGGGCATCATGGCGTGCACCTGTAGTTCCAACTACTTGGAAGGCTGAGATGGAAGGATTGCTTGAGCTCAGCAGGTCGAGGCTGCATGACCAGCCT
>CAUYQG010050148.1:0-35164 GCA_963574415.1 Tarsius wallacei | reverse complement strand
GATTTAGATAATGTTAATTAAATTTGCAAACGGACCTTCTTACTTAGAAATATTTTTCAGTATTTTTCACATTACAGAATGTAACTTTTCAAGAATTCTGTTTTCTTCAGTTTTTTAAAATTTCTCGATAAATGATCATCTCTATGTGAAATAGTGATGTTCAATATATTCAGACTGTATTGCTAAATGGGACCCCCCCCAAATGTAATGTGTTTGGGAGAAATAAAATATAGGATTATCTGAGCACTTGTTTCATGTGTTACCTTTTTCTTTTAGGGTCACTATATGGATAAGTCCCTTTGTGAAGTATGTGGGTAAGATCTGTTCTAGTAAAATGGAGAGGAGAACAGATTGAATTTGATGTCTCTATCACTGAGTGACCCCTCTCTGCCAGTTCAGCAAAAAAGTGCAAGACAGTGCCTGTTACTTCCTAGACTAGTACTGCCTTAGCCTTGGAGCTGCCAGAACAGAGAAAACGAGTTTGAGCTTGGAAAGAGTTAGTTTTCATTGACAGGTAAATGATGACGCTATCAGTTTTTAATCAAGTTTTAGCTAAATACAAGCACCAGTCTACAAAGAACGCTTTGACATTCAGGTTTAAAAAGATCAATAGTACAGTCCCCAGGTAAAAGGGAATTCTTGAAAAAAAGAACTTGGATTAAGGGAAACTTTTACGGCAGAACATAGTATAGGCCTTTGTCACGATGGGATGAGTGGATTCCATTTCAGGTCCTGCTGATGGGAGACTATTTTGAGTGCGTCTTTCTGTGGCTGGGTGGGGGCCAGGCCGAGAGAAAGCACCCAATAAGAAGCCAGTGAGGTTTGCTGCGTGAAGCCAGGACTGTCTTAGTGACTTATGTTTGTGTGTGCATCCACTTGAGTGTTCATGAAACCAGTTCACAAATAAGTGTATACAGTTCATTTTGGTGAGATGTGTGAACTCTACAGTTAGATATCTAGCAGTGCTGCCCTGGGGGACCCCAGTGGGCATCCACGAAGTGACACTCGTAACTTCACAGATGTTTCTCAGTGCCTCAGTATAAAAAATATTTCTTTAATTGCTGAAAAAGCGTTTTAGAATCATAGATGAAATGCATTCTGTAATTAGGCAAACTAGTTGTTTACTTATATATCTCTTAAATGTTATTTGTAATATAATATTTTGATATTTAGTGCTTTTTGCCTTGGATCACATTGTGTTGCATGAAAAAAATTACAAGATTTTTAATAGTGTGATTTTATTATAATAAATGATGGGAGAGGAAAAAGGAAGAGAGAGTGTTTAAATGTGGCTTTTAATATATTGGTAATCTTTGTCTACAAAAAGGACAAAGAAACTCCCAGAATACATATGTAGTTGCTGCATATATTAAATATTACATAGCCATTAGCATGCTTGGATCCTAAATATAGTAAATATTCTGGTTCTTTTTCACCACCCCCACCGCTGCCTCCTCCCAAATAAAAAAGAGAAATACTGTTGACTGTTTCAGGATGTGTCTGTGACAGGCCTTTAGGAGAGTCAGAGTCTGTGGTAGAGGGAACTTTATTGCAGTGGATACTGTGATTCCATTTTTGAAGGGGCTGGATCTTTGCTGTTCTGAAGGAGCAGGTGGGCATCTGAAATTTGGTGAAAGAATGTGTCTGAGCAGAGGACAGACAGTTCTCATTACTATATTAAATGCTGTCTTATAACAATACCTGAAGCTGGGTAATTTATCAAGAAAAGGAATTTCTTTCTTTCTTTCTTTCTTTTTTTTTGAGTTGTAGTCTCATTCTGTTGCCCAGGCTGGAGTGCAGTGGCATGTTCACGGCCACCGCAGCCTCGACCTGCTGGACTCAGGTGATCCTTCCACCTCAGCCTTCCAAGTAGCTGGAAGTACAGGCACACACCACCGCGCCTGGCTAATTATTTTTTATTTTTTATTTTTTATTGTAGAGATGAGGTCTTGCCAAGTTGCCCAGACTGGTCTTGAACCCGTGGGCTCAGGCAATCCTCTCACCTTGGCTTCCCAAAGTGCTGGGATTATAGGTGTAAGCCACTGAACCCTGCCAGGAATTTATTTCTTACAGCTGAAACATTTAAGGTGGGGGGCAGGGGCTGCTTCTGGTAAGGGCCTTCTTGCTGGTGGGGCCTCTCTTCAGAGTCTTGAGGTGGTGCAGGGTATCACATGGCCAGGTAATTGTTTGTGCTAGCTCATGTCATCTTCCTCTTCTTATAAGACTATTAGTCTTGGCCAGGTGCAGTAGCTCACGCCGGTCATCCCAGCAATCCCAGTACTTTGGGAGGCTGAGGTGGGAGGATTGCTTGAGCTCAGGAGTTTGAGACCAACCTGGGTAACACAGCAAGACTTTGTCTCCACAAAACTTCAAAAATTTAGCTGGGCATGGTGTCGTGGGCCTGTAATCCCAGCTACTTGGGAGGCTGAGGCTGAAGGATTGCCTAAGCCCAGGAGGTCAAGGCTTCAGTGACCTGGGATCATGCCACTGTATACCAGCCTGGGTGACAGAGCAAGCCCCATGTCCCTCCCCCAATAAAACCCACTAGTCTCATTCCCATGAAAACACATTCATACACGAATGGGCTAGCTCTTTCATGAGGGCAGACCCTCTAATGACCCAATCACCCCCCTAGGCCCTACCTCCTAGTATGTCACGTTGGAGATGGCTTCAATATGAGTTTTGGAGGGGATAATCAGACCATAGCAAATGCCTTCCAATTTTCTCATCTTGGAAGTACGTTATCTTTCCCTAGACTGATTTGTGGAATAAAACTCTTCAGGGGCACCAGACGACCTGCAAATATTTGGACAGCACAGCAGAATGCTTTATGCCTTGAGTTGGTGCCCAGCATGGAGAGGCAGCAAGTGTGTAAGCCAGAGTGCTGAGGAGAAAGATTCATGGCATCCATGTGGTAGAATGGGAAAAGGAGATTAAAATCCCAGCCTCACAACTTCCAGGTCTATGCTTCCATTTGGTGATAGCAACAATTAGAAATGTGTTTCAAATAGTCTTCTCAATGCCAATGTCCAATTCTAGTAGGAAATTTGCATTTAAAAATTCAACTTTGCACTAAGTGGATTGTATTTTTCATTGAAATAATTGTTCTTTAAAGAAGATCTTCCTAGCTACTTGGGGGGCTGAGGTGGGAGGATTGCTTAAACTCAGGAGTTTGAGGCTGCAATGAATTGTTATCACGCCACTGTACTCCAGCCTGGATGACAAAATGAGACCCAGTCTCAAAAAAAGTATTTCTATGTATGCAGTAAATAAATGTAATCCCCAATTCTGATCAGCTAACTTTAGTGTTTCACAGCTTCTCGTTATGTATAGGAGTGGTCTGGTTAGCTGATGAAGTGCTGCAAAAATTAACCCAAAAAGAGCAGTAGAGGGTACCGTGGACAGGATAAAGAGGGACCTTAGTATTAAAAAAATGCCTGCTTATGAATTCATATGATGCAGGAAAGAAAGAACTGATTGTGCAACTACATGGATGCTTGCTTGCATTTTAAAATTGCCTAATACTTTACTTTTTTAAAAAGAATCCTGACATTTTCATATTTTAGCCTAGTGGAAATGGGTGGTATATAATGCAGGTGTCTTGCCCTCATTTTAGGGGGTGGAAATGTAAATACTGAAGGAAGAAACTTGTCTTTGCATTTACAGGTAATTCGTTGCACACCTGAAACACAAGTGTAGCCTGAATCACATCCAATTCTACTTTCCCCTTTGCAGCTCCAATTTTGCACTATTAAGGACTCTAACATTTCACTTTCCTGTAGCTTTGCCTTTTCTTCCCTTGTGTCACTCATCCCAGCCCTTGGACAGCGGCTTCCTGGCTTGCTGCCTGCTTCCCAGGCTTCCGCACCTGGCTATTCACAGACCCCTTCTGCAGCCCCCCTCCATGCCTCTCTCTTCTCTCACCTCATAAGGATTCCCTTGTGGGGCCTCTTCTAAGTCCTGCACAGCCCTGGCTGATGGCTCAGCTCTCGTTGGCTGGCTTCAGGCTTTTTACCGTCACCAAATGCATTGCCTGCTTCTGCCGTGCGCAGGCAGGCTCTGGCCTGTCGAGGGTGTGGATTCCAGATCCTCTTCCAGATGCCCAGAAGACTGTAAACCTGCTGGAGATGACTGATAGAGAAGGAAGGGGATGGCTTGAATGTGGAGACAAAAGGATGGACTGTTGAGGCCTGCTGTTCATTTCTTGAATGGAGTAGTTTGTTCACTCTAATTCCTAATACTGCTGGATTTCCTTCTATTTGTTTCAACTCGGACTATTCTGTAAACATGATTGTTGGTGAGTGTTGTCATCAAATGTTAGTAAGCAAGACCCGAAAGAACAGAATTGGCCTCTTCAGTAACATGCAGAGGCTATAAACAGTTCTGGTCATAAGCATGATTTGCTTTGGCATTTTATATTTGGGAATCGTCCTCAGCATTAGGTAAGTATAGTTCTATAGTAGAAAATATAACAGAAGATGTGTATGCAGTTAGCTTTTGATGATGCATATGTAGCACATCCGTTAGGGGTTATTTATGTCCATCTGCTTTGTGCCCAGACAGGGTCAGAAAGAGTTTGCAGATGAATGTATGTGTCTGCATGCCAAAATTCCTCTTTTTGAGTATGTATGATATAGATTTATAGACTTAATAGTGCCTCTCTTCTCTCCAATTAGTGTGAAAAGTAATAGAATAATCATACCAAAATCCCTAGTGTGTGTTTAAATTAGCACTCATATTCTTTTTAGTAGAAATTAAATAGGTTCATGGTCAGTTTAAAAAGCTGTCATTTAAATCCTTCCATTTGAAATTTTCATTGCATACATAGATGCCATAGAATTGTAAAGTGTGTTTGTTGGTTAAATTAGGGCATTTTTCTCATGCATAACAAACTTAGCTGCTAAGCAGTGGCATTTAATGCCTGCAGATGTTATACCACAGCCAACTTGAATCAGCATTCATAACTCTTAAAAGGCATTTGGAAAGGAAATGGGCTCACCCAACTTGTGGGTCTATAATATTTTTATTGATAAGTACACAGGCAGTCCACCAGCTTTGCTGTGCTGTCAAATGGCTATTGCTAGAAAAATGAGGATGTTTGTTGGTAATTACCTGTAGAAATGTGTGTTGTTTGTGTAAGTTTTTGTGTGAAGCATGGTAGTCTGCAGATTGTGTCATGAACCTGATGTAGACTACTCATTAAAGAGATAACTGTGGTGAACCCAGTGAAGATCACTCATTCAATAAATAACTGACTAGAGATGTATATTCTTGTTTACAAAGAGGTCCTTTAGATTGGACTATTGAAAGGGTTATTGCATTTCTAAAGTTACATCCAGAAATTGCCTCAGTGACAAAAACACTCAGGAATTGTATGATAAAAATAAATAGTCAGAAAAAATATGTCACGCCAAGGTACACTCAACAATGACACACAGTGCAGAGCAGTAGTGAAGGCCAAGGTACCCCACTGTAGGCCAACATTGCTTACCTTCTAGACAGTTCTGACTGTAAGCTTTTATTCTTGAAGTGATGCAATTTTTGTTGTTTAAATATATCTAAGGACAGACTAAAAGTGATGGATTTCTAGAATTCCACAAATTCTGGGAAAAAAGCTTTTCTTGGGACCTTTGCAGTTTGATGGTATCATTCCAGGAGGTATGAATGGGGCTGAGCTCCCCAACCCCAGGGATAATCAGACATGACCAGCTGGATTTTGGAAATCACCTGCAGTGTTTACATTTCTCCCAAGGGGGAAAGGGACCTGGCAGGAAGAAAAAAAGCAGCTGAAAGGGAATGTTGAACAGCTGTTTTCCATCTTCTTCTCCAAAGAAAAAGAAGGGGAAATAGACTTAAAGCAAGCATCAAGGGGGATTTATGCTAAATATGGGGAAGTTTTCTGAATGTTTTTACCCTTTAGGATGGATTTCTGACAGAGACCTTTGAATTCTTCTCTGTTTGGAAAGGTTTAAATGAGGTTTCCTTGAGGGATGTTAGAATTTGTCTTCTGGAGCTCAAATCTATGACTTCTGCTTATCTGAATTTGAAAATCTTAGAAATTAGCTGTGATTTAATTATATGAATGTAGAAGAAATGGATGGTTTTAATGTTTTAAATAAAAGATGCCTTTACACTTTCTACTTAGCATTTTTATCAGAACAAAATATTTACTGACTAGTGAAATACCGATCATATATAAGAATTCTTCAACCTTTCATTTGGGCAAACATTACAAAACTCCTCTATTCTATGCTTAATCTATTTTCTCCCCAAACAGATCATTTTTTTCCATATTCTTTTTTTTGTTTGTTTTTTTCATTTTTAAGGACATATTTAGTTGACAAAGACTGTATATTCAGGGTGTTCAGCCTGATGATCTAATATACATATGCACTGTGTAATGGTGCCACGATCAAGTTTGCACATGCATCACCACCTCACTGTATCTGAGGTCCCATCCATATTTAGTTGTTATTCTGAATAATCTTTAAACCAGTCTTGGCACCAGACTATAGTGTTCCATGTGGACTTTCATTCATATCTTGTACCTTTTCTGCCCCATTTTCTATAGCAGAGCCAGAATGTCAGCAGGAGGGAAGAAACCTCAGTGGTCACATGAACATATGGTTATACGGTTAAAATGTGGAGGTTGCCCATGTCTGAGAACTTCTCTCATACCAGGCTTCTTGTAGCAATGTTTACGGTTAAAAGCAATAATGGCATTTTTAGAAATGGAAGGTGAACTTTATTTTGTTCAGGAAGGTAGAGTCTCCAGGAGAACTGATCCCATTGTTTCAGGCCCATAGTTCTGTTTTTCTCAGTATTAAAGTCTGGCTTGTTAAAACTAAGATATAGTATCTTAGTTCATAATGATGCAGCAAAAGGTGTTTGGAGATGTGTGCTGAGCTGATGTCGGGTCAGTGTCATGTAGGACCCAAGGAATGCATCTCAGCAAAGTCTGGTCTTAGGTATTTGCAGTAGGTGTTTTGACTTAGGTTTACAGCCTGTCGTTTTAATGTAGTTTAAAAATGTCTCACATCATTACTTTTCACAAAGGAAACTGATTTTTGGAAGCATGGAAAACCTGCAAAATTAGGTAAGGGTCTGTTTCTGGTCACATTTAGTTTTGAGGTTAGTGAGAACCCAGGAGAAACAGGGAGCAAAATACGAATCGATCTGTGCTTTTATGCAACAGTTCAATGTATTTCTTCTTACACTATCATGTAAAATTTTAAGAGCTTCCTTTTTTCCTAAGGAAACCAGTATTGTTCAGGTTGGATTCATACTATTATCCGTGTGCTGTGATAGAGTCCTAAGATTTTCATAATTAATATTTTTAGACTTAATGTAACTTGCATAGAATGATTCTGTATAAAATTCAAATTAACAGATGATATTTGAGTATCTGCTATGGGAACTTTAAAAGTTCAATTTCATTTTCATCTTGCAAATTTTAGATTGTTGAAACACTTCCAATATCTCTTTCTTGGGGAAGGGATGTGTGGCAGTATTTATGCTATCAAAATAAAATGATGAACTCTGTTCCTGAGGAAGCTGAGTTGAGCTAGCAGTGTAGGGTGGTCATATTACAGATCCTCTTTTGTGTGCTTACACCTTTTCTTGTTTGGTTCCATGGTTTGGTTCCATGGTTGCAAGTTTTAGAAGAGATAAATCTGTGTTACTTGGGAATTAATGCTTTGAGATAGAACTTTCCCAGATGTGCTTTTGAATTTGGAAAGTCAGATGAAAGAACACTGTGCTTTGGTGATAGAAATACTGAAAGGATTGAGTCATTCAGTAGGTATTTGCCAGGTACCTTCTGTGTTTGAGGGACCATCTGAGAGGTGGGAAAGAGGGGAGGGATGCAAAATAAATGGGGCGGGGAGCTATGGAATCTGGTTGGAGAAGGACAGCCAAGAAACTCAATGGGAAGGATTAACTGCTGCAGGGAACTGAATGCATGCAGGAGAATTGCAGGAGGGAGGAGGTCCTGAAGTCACAGAGCTGAAGGGGATGAATGAATGAGGCCTAAGTTGATTTTACGAAAAAAGTGGGAGGGGAGGAAGTATGGAGCAGGAAGGTGGGGGGCAGGGAGCAGGGGGAGGACTGCCAGGTGGAAGAATGTCTTGGAGCCATCATATTCTCTTTCTTTTTTTTCTTCCCTTCTTCCCATGTTCTTTCATTGTTTTCTAGAAATATTGCATGTAGTCCATGGTGCTTGGCACTGTAGGAAAGACAAAGAAGACTGAGATGATACCTGAGTAGGTGATCAAATGCCTTTTGGGTCCTGAGGGGATTGAAGCAGTACATGTGAGGAAGGGAGATGTGTATTCAAATCACTGGAGATGCATATAATGAGCACCGAGTATATAGCAAAGATGGGTAAAGCTGCAGACCTTCTTACTGACCCCCTTTCAAGGCCCAGTTAGTTCCAACTCCCCCTCCTCGTTTCTCCTTTCTTCTTCCCAGTCAAAAGTTTCAACCCTCTCCCATAAATTTCAGTAATACATTGTCCTTCCCATGCAGACTTACTTCATTTTATCTTAGTGCTTCATGTAGATATCTTATTTTTTCCAGCATCTCACAAGATGATACAAGCACCTGTGTGGCCAGCACCACCCCTGAATTCTCAGAGAATGCTGAGCGATGCATAGAGGGTCGGCAGGGAAGACCTCTTAAGGATGAGGTTGCCAGGACAGGCTTCATGACATATCCTTGTTCTCTGAATGAGGAACATACCCAGATCAGGTGTGGAGCAGACAGAGAGAGGGACGCTACCTCAAGCAGGAGAGGGAATAAAGGACAAAAATGTGAGTTGTGGGCGTGCGGTGAGTCTGGGGAGGATTTTCATGGGGAATTAGTCACACATCGATTGATGAGCTGTCACTGGCTCTTCTGTCTCCTTTTTGCCTGGACCTATGCCATCCCCTGCCCAGCCACAGTGAGGGTCATACCTCAGAGGCCGCAGGGTAATAGCAGTGTGTTCCCCGTTGCCTGAAAGGATTTGTTCCCGCTTCCTTCTTTCCATATGACTCTCTGTGACTTCTTTCTATTTGGGATTAGAAATTAGGATATTCAGATAAATTTAGAGACATTATACTTACACGGGATACTTTCCATCTTCTCTCAAAATTTGGGTGGCATACATACCACAGTCCCAATGCAGAGGTGACTACGGAAGAACTGAATCTTTTTAGAAGGAAGCAGAACTGAATCTTTTTTGAAGGAAGCAGAACTCTTGAAGTATCAGTGGTAAGGGTTTTACTGAGGAGTCAGTTGGAGATGAGTAAGCAGGCAGTATGCAGCTGTGTGGGAAGATGGAAATGGGTGCCTCCCAGGCTTATGGCAGCAATTGAGGTAAATGCACAAATGTGAGGGACAGTCCTTAAGTCCCTGAGGAAGTTGGAGATATCCCCAAAGCAACAGGAATTATCTGTGACAACTGAAAGGGTACTTAGGCAAGTGGTGACTTCACAAAGTGTGAGTGCTGGGGGTCCTTCCTAGAAAGTGTACTAGAGAATGCAGGTATCTCCGGGAATTGAAGAGACTGACTCTGTCTTGCATGTGACTTGGGAGAGCGTGAGAGTCCATCTCCGTGGGGAAGCATGACAGGGGCCAAGGTGTCACTGCAAGAGCCAGCTGTTTCATAAAACCTTTAATCTGGAAGGATCCTGAGTGACATCTGCCCCCCACCCCACCCCATTTAGCTCAAGAATCACCTGACAGGTGGTCATCTTGTCTCCACATACATTTAGGACAAGACATGAGAAGAAAGTTTGAAACATAAGATTAGCACCAAAGGGAGTTTCCTCCAGTGTGGACCAAGAGGATTTCCATCAGGTTTGACCGAAAGAAGTAGCTGGGGGAGTCTGGTTCCACGTAGAGATGGGGTGAAATGAGTGGGATAGGTATGAGAGTTTGGGTGGAGGAGCGTGTGGGTGAGAGGCATACACCAGGAGGAGGAGATGCAGAGAATGGGGCTGGCACTCCCAGAGCAGGACGTGGAAGACAGAATGAAATGCAGACAGTTAGACCCACCAAGGTGAGACACAGACACCAAGCTAAACACTCGGGGCTTGTACATTCACAGACACAGACGTTCACTATTGGGCCATGTTTCAGGCTCTGCATTGGAGTATTTCTTAATTTATGAAAATAATGGCAGGCATGACCCTGAGCATCTTGCTCTTGTTACCATTCATCTTTATTATGGTCCTGGACACAGACACATCTACCCCACTTACAGACAGGAAACTGAGTTGGAGCATCTCTGTGGGAGCATGTTCTGGTGTTCTCTTTGTCCTGTGGACCCACAGCCACTAAGTCAGAAATTTTTCTGTCATTCTGCATTGTGTGTGTAGCCTCCAACAGGTTAGTAAAGCTCTGTCTTTCCGCAAAAATCATTTTTCAACTTAATACTTTATAGATCTGAATACGCACCATAATAAACTCTTTATCACAAAATAGTAGGAGTGGTATAAATGTAGAAAAAATAATCATTAGAGAGTTTCCCTATTCTTTTGACTTCTCCAGCTAAAAGTTAACAGTACAGAAAGATTTTTTAAATTTGCAAATAAGAACACTAATGAAGCCCTTATATTAAACCACTAATGAATAATAATCCTTGAAAAGATGGTTAGAGGTGGGAACATGAAGGGAATCACTTTAAATTTCAAAACAGATTGATTTAAATAAAAATCTAACACCACACAGTCACCCAGCAGAAAAGGAGGCCTAGCTATCCTGGACCTGGGTAGGAGGGAGAGTGGTAGGTGAGGTGTCAGCCCATGTAAGGTGGGCTGAACATTTTGAGGTGGCACTTAGAAAGACCCCGAGAAGACTCATTGGAAACCATCCTTAGAACATTGGGAAATGGATTGCACATAGCGGTAGACTGGGTATGTCAGCGACAGCTTGGTGAGACTTGGGGTTAAACCAAGCCATGTAGCAACCTGGTGGACCTGGTGAGAGCCTCATGCTGCTGGGAGGCACTGGGTATGACCGCAGCGCTCAGTAAACTCTTATAATCGTCCCCAAGGAACCTTGAAATTTCAAGCACTGCAGTCCATTTTACCCTCAAATTGTTTGTCTTGGTACAAAAGATTTTTGTTGTTTCTTTTTATATAATTGCATTTATATAGCTGTATAATTACATATGTATAATTATCTCTGCATGCTTAAAGGTTTACATCTTGACACATCAGTTAACATTGTGCATTTAGTATGTGTTTCCCAAATGTTGACTAAGTGCTAGGCACTCTTTCAGGTGCTGGGGATTTAGTAGAAAGCAAAACGCACCCCCCCCACCTCCCCAATGGGAGCTTGCATCCTAGAGTGGGAACCAGACACACAGAATAAATGAGTCAATTATGTAGTAGACTAGAAAGTCCTGAGTGCCACGGAGAAAATGAAACCTGGACAGGAGTGAGGAATGGCAGTGGTAGGGTGTGGTACGGATGTAATTTAAATGCTGTCCTCACTGAGAAAGTGGCATTTGCGCAAATTCTTGAAGAGGGTACAGGAGCAAGCCTTGTGGGTATCTGGGGAAAGCTTTCGAGGCAGGAGAAACAAGAGGACAGGCAGGAGGAGGGCGCCTACCTCATATATGCAAGAACGGAGGAGGGAGTGTGGCTGGAACAGAGAGCTGGGAACATAGTGGGATGTGAAGACAGAGGTAATGTGGCCAGACCCTGCAGTGCTTTGAGAGCAAGGGTGAGGACATGGTACTCATCTGAATGAGGTGGGAAGCCACAGGAGGACTTCACTCAGCAGTGGCACCATCTGGCCTGCCACTGAACAGGGTCACTCTGACTTCTCTGTTGAGAGTGACAGGTAGGAGTGAAGGCTGAGACTCACTTGGAGGCCACTGCTGGCGAGACATGGTGTAGCTTAGGCAGTGCATGGTGGTGAAAGTAGCTGAATTCCGAGTGGACCTGAGGAAGAGCCAGCAGAATCTTTTGATAGTTTGGATGGGGATGGCGGGGGTGGAGTTTGTCTGAACTACTGGCGGGAAGAGCTGCCAGTGGCTGAGATGGGGAAGTCTGAGAAGGCAGGGCCTGTGTCTCTGGGCTAATTATATCCATGCAGCATTGCTTTAAAACCAAGTCTGTGGTATTCTGAGTCTGATTATGATTCATGGGGAGGACGTTTGGAAAGTGGTCAGGGATTTTCATGCCAAAGAACTCAGATTTTGATCTGTGAGACAAAAACGAGAATCAAAATAAGTACATATAAAAATGCTTGAAAGTGTGAAAGGTAGAAAAAAAAAGATCACTGGTGAGCATTTGAAGACAAAAAGGAAGGAAAGTTTGGGTATAAGTCAGGAACATAAAAGAGTTTATCATTCTGTATATACTCATCCAATAAATACAATTTTTATTTTACTCAAATGAACTGAAATTATAGGTTTAATGACAGTAAATTACTTTCTTTCCCTTGAACTTCCTTTTGCTTGACATCTGTGTATTTCATTTTTTGACAATTTCTAAAGCTCTAAAGAATGTGTACCTCCAGTATCTTCTGCTATGCCCTTTGCTTCAACAGCAGCATTCTTGGACAGAATTGTTTTCTGGGTATAAGTCAGAGAAAAATAGCAAAAGTTGAGTAAAGAGAAAGATTTGGTGAAAGTATCACATGTCCGTTTTTTTTTTCCTAATGGGAAAAGTATTATGGTAAGATATTCAAATTATAACAGGATCTTAGATGATTCAACTAAAAAAGAGAGACAGGGCCTGTGTGTTAGGGAGTATGTGCAGCCATGTAGCCACATAGCTGTGGGAAGGTCCAGTACCGAGACCCCAGATGCTATTCACAGGCAGTGAGGGAGTGAGCATAGGTGATGTGTAGTCATTACCCCTCCATGTGCAGCCACGTGGCCACGTAACTTTGGGAAGCCCCAGCACTGAGACACTGGAGGCTGCTCACAGGAGAGAGGGAGTGAGGGGATGAGCATAGGCAATGTGTGGCCATGACCCCTCCACATGTAGCCATGTGGCCATGTATCTCTAGGAAACCCCAAGCACTGAGGCATCAGAGGCTGCTCACAGGAGAGAGGGAGTGAGGGAGTGAGCACAGGTGATACATGGTCACGACCCCTCCATGTGGGGCCATGTGGACACGTGTCTGTGGAAAGGCCCAGTACAGAGACACCAGAGGCTGCTCAAAGGAGAGGGAGTGTGGGTGTGAACATAGGCCGTGTGTGACCATGACCCCTCCTTGTGAGGCCATGCAGTCACGTATCTGTAGGAAGACCTAGCGCTGAGACACTGGAGGCTGCTTACAGGGAGAGAAGGAGGTGAGGGAGTGAGCACAGGCAATGTGTGTTCATGACCCCTCCACGTACAGCTACACAGCCACGTAACTGTGGGAAGGCCCCACACTGAGACACTGGAGGCTGCTCACAGGAGAGAGGTAGTGAGCATAGGCGATGTATTGTCACAACCCCTCCATGTGTGGCCATGTGGCCCCATATCTGTGGGAAGCCCCAGCACTGAGACACGGGAGGCTGCTCACAGGAGAGAAGGAGTGAGCATAGGCGATGCATGGCCATGACCCCCTCCACATGTGGCCATGTGGCCCCATATCTGTGGGAAGGCCCAGCCCTGAGGCACTGGAGGCCTCTCACAGGGAGACTGGGAGTAAGGCGCAATGGTTAAAATTCCAACTCTGACTCAGACAGACCTGGAGTCAAAAACTAACCTGGCAGCTCACTGAGCAATGGTGGTGTTTGACCATTCTGAATCTTATGTTTCAAACACACCTACCCCTAATGTAATCTCAAGGGTAATGAAATGAGTGTGCTTTGCACAGTACAAGCAATAACTGTTTCTGGGAAAGAAGCATGAGAAGGCTTTGCCCCTCAGGGAGATTACAGTGTCCCTGAAACTAACTTCTTGGTGTGTCAGAGAAGAGGGAAAGTGCTGGGTAACATCATGGCATTGAGGGCATCATGGCAGTGAGGACATCGGCAGAGTGGCCTGGGGCCACAAGGTTTCTCTCAGAGGACTTAGGAAGAGGCCTGGACCCAAGCAGCTTTAATCGGGGTATCAGGGTTCTCCAGAGAAACAATGAACAGACCTGCGTCTGCATCTAAATCTACCTACCTGGGTCTAGAAAGAGATTTATTACAATGAACAGACCTGCGTCTGCATCTAAATCTACCTACCTGGGTCTAGAAAGAGATTTATTATGAGAATTGGCTTGTGCAATTATAGAGACTGAGGAGTCCTGCGCTCCATTGCTTGCAGACTGGAGACCCAGGGAGGCTGGTGGTACAGGTCCAGCCTGAGTCTGACTGCCTGAGAACTGGGAGCACTGATGATATGAGTCCTAGTTTAAGGATAGGAAAGGCTAATGTCCCAGCTCAAGCAGCCAGGCAGAAAGAGAAAATACTCCTTTCCTCTGCCTTTTTATGTGGGCTCTCAACAGATTGAATGGGGCTCATCCACATTGGGAAGGACAGTCTGTTTCCCTCAGTCTAGTCTCTTCTGGAAACCCCCTTGTAGACACATCCAGAAATAATGGTTGACCAAATATCTGTGTTTCTGGTGATTCAGTCAAAGTTGACACATAAAATACACCATCACAACTGGTAAGAAAAATAATCACATATTTAAATATCACAAAGGAGAGTTGGTGATATAGAATTTAAGAGGCTAGATATGGTGCCTCACGCTAGTAATCCTCTTGCTTTGGGAGGCTGAGGTGAAAAGATAGCTTGAGGCCAGGAGTTTGAGACCAGCCTGGCAACACAGTGATACCCGTCTCTACAAAAAATTTAAAAATTAGCTGGTTGTGGTAGGGCACACCCGCAGTCCCAGCTACTCAGGAGGCTGAGGTGACAGGATCCCTTAAGCCCAAGAATTCGAGGCTGTAGTGAGCTATGGATTTTGGCACTATACCCCAGCCTGGGCAACAGAATGAGACCCCGATCTCTTTAAAAAAAAAAAAAAAAAAAAAGACAGTTTTATCTACAAATTCAAGGAGTTACATTACCAATGGAAAGCTCATGTACATTGGGATTTGTGGGAAGTGGAAAACATATTTCAATTAAACATCAGATTTTTAAAAATTATGTTTAAATTCAGAAGTAATTTTTTCAAATGTTACATTTCATCAGAGCTGCTGTTTCTACATTTAGGATGTTTTTGTGACCTTGTAGCCATGGTCATATATCACTATGGCATATTAGTAAGCTTTATCTATATATATACAAGTATGAACTTCAGTTGATGAAGAAATTGAAGACATCTTTTTTCCTCAGGTGTATTGTTACTTGTAATGTGTAGTCTGAAAGTTATAAACATACAGTGGAGCAGGAAGAAGGAGAAACTGCTTGGCTTCAAATACTGTATATTTGTCTAAATATTTGATATTTTTAGTTGCTTGAAGAGATGCAAGGTTGGGAATAAACAATGCATTGTACCTGTTTTAAAAATAACATTTCTCTGAGTGATAGTTCTGTGAGCATTTCCTCCAGGGTCATGGTATGCTTCCTCTCAATTGGGCTGACCTTGGTGTTCTCATGGGATGATGGTGGCTGCTAGTATTTGCTGAGAACATTCTAAAAATCCTAGGCAGCCTTTTGATGCTTTAAGTGTATCAGCTAACTGAAGCTTCACAGAAGCCCCTGAGGAAGGTGCTATTATTTTTTCCGTATTACAGAGGAAGACACAGGAACGCAGCTGAGGATATGATAGCCCTAGGACTTAGACCCGGGAAGTCTGGGCCAGCTTTTGCCCTCAGCCACTGTGTTCTGAAGTGAATCATAACTAGCATTTTTTTGGGGGGGGACATTTACCGTAAAGTGGTAAGTGCTTTATAGGTGCTATCTCTTTTCATCTCCCAGCCTGGCAGTGAGACATTTTATCTGCATTTGAAATGAGGAAGTAGGTTTAAATAGTTCACTTGTCCAAAGTGGCAACACTTTGCTCTCTGTCCCAGCTCACCTGACCACGTCGCCCATCCGCCGTCATAGCTTTGTGGGAGAAAGAGGCATTTTACTTTGGTTTCCAAGAATTGATCACAGTTTAACTGTTGTATGAAGCTGTGTGAGACTGAGATTTAGCTGTTGTCTTCATTATCTATTCATCCTCTTTTCTGTGTTTTATGTTTTTAGCCAGTAATGCCACAAGGTATGTCTTCATGGTTCAAGCTACTGCTGAGAGAGCCACAGCTGGTCCTTCAGACCTTCCCAGAAACTCTCTGGTTGCTTACTGTGTAGAGAAACTTTGAAAGAAAGATTGCAGATTTTCTCTTGGGGCCAGGTCCAGTGGGTTACAGAATGGCTCTGGACTAAGGCAGACAATAAGGATAAACTGAGTCTTTCTTTATTGTCGGGCAGAGTAATGCAGAACTGCAGTTTTAAGATACCTCAGGAACGCACAGATTCTTATATTTTTATCCTGTAGTTATTTAGGGAAGGTTTTCTTGTTTTTCTTGTTCACTTTGTATCCTCAATGCCTGACATAATTTTTGGGTTTAAGAGCTGCTCAATACTTAGTAGAATTTACTGAAATTTACAAGAAATTCCTGTCCTCAACGTGGATAGGGAATTGATATTCCAATTCTGGATACCAAAGCACTGGAAAGCATAACATGCACAAACCACTACATTTTAAAATATTCAGGATACAAAAAAAATACACTTATTTATACTCAACATTAACTTATTCTGAAAATAATATCAGAATAAACAATTCTGAAAATACTTTAGGATATTGTATTTTAAGACCACCATTAAGAAAATCAGTTAAAATTGGAAAAAGGAGTTCTATAATAAATCAAAAGATATCCAATTGTTAAACTGCTAGATAAGCTAGAATTTAGTTATAGATTATCTTAGAAAGTATAATCATTGCATTTTCTCTTTGAGCTTCTTTGTAACCAAATTTAAATACCTTGTAGTATCATCAGTGACTCTGTATACACCCACTTCTATCCTGCTTTTTCTCTTTGCTTCTGTGAAACTAAAACAGTTTTTACAATTATATTATACTGCCTTTCTGCCACTCTTTCAAAAGTTGGATTTTAATGGTACTTAGCTTTGTAGTAATGTACACCAAGCACACTTCTGCTACTAAATTATGCATTTCGTGTGACAGCCACTGAATTACCCACTCAAGTGACTTCTGGTGAGTGGGGATGGTGCATTCAGACTTGAAATCAGAAAATGTTTGTGGCCATTTTAAACATCTTTTAGATGAATTATTCTTCTCCTATGAGGAAACTACACAATTATCACTGTTGGTAAAGGAAAGAAAGAGGCCTTCACATTACACTACGAGAAAACCTCCAGCGAACAATGATAGAAATGTTCTTTGACTACACAGAGCTGTACCTTAAAAAAAACCTGACCTAGCGTTTCTCTAGCAATGCGTGTGAAGGGGGAGGAACACCATGGTCAGACACAATGTGGTTTTGCTGCACGGTCTCAGGGCTCTAACTACTCCTTCAGGACTGTGTGAATTCTTGGGGGTTCCATGTAAAGTCCACATTACATCTTGTGGGTTTTTCTTGGGAAATGACTTTTTTAGGAGAAAAAAGAATTTACTAAGAGCTCTCAGTATTTAAGATCTTCTTTTTTTGGCAAAGTCCACAGGTTTTTACACAGTAGGGAGTATGATTTTAGGAAATGATTGTTAAGCATCAAAACCATATGTTTTCTTAGGACTTGACATCTCTAAAATAAGGTTAGATTTATTTCACCAAAAAATTTACCAAGGACATATACGGTTTTATTTTGCTATTGAGGAAAACATCTTCTCCAAAGAATTATTTTAATTATGCATTTGACAAAACTGAAATAGAAAAGTAAGGAGACCTTTTTAAATATGTACCTTCCATTGTTAAAATATGGGGCAACAGTAAAGTAGTTCATGAGACCGTGACAAGATATTCCTCCAGTACTTGGAAATACGTTCTCTGAGCACCAAGCCCTAAAATGGATTAGAGAAGGAATAGCACTCTGCCTGGGATGGACTACAATTCCCAGGCCATCGAGTGGGCCTGAAGTGTTACCTGAGACCTAGAGAGGTGGAATCTGGAATCCAGGGGAAGCAGGACCAGCAGCACCTGCTAGCTTGACACTAAAGTGTTACCTGAGACAGACGTAGAGAGGAGGAAGTTGGAATCCTCTGCACATTTTCTGGGGGTGAGGGCACAGCGTCAGGACCGTCAGTGGTTGGATCAGCCATTTCTGCCCTCTCGTGGATATGGACACATCAGCTGTGTGCCTGAGCTGTTAACAGTCCTAATCATGTGGCTAACTACTGGTCACCTGGTGCTGCACTCTCGAACAAGCTTGGTGGGTGTGGTGTAGGAGTTGTGGGTTGTACATTTTACTCTTTTTTTTTTTTTTTGAGTTGGAGTCTCACTCTGTCACTCAGACTGGAGTGCAGTGGCCGCTCCTGGCCACAGCAGCCTCGACCTGCTGGGCTCTGGCGATCCTTCCGCCTCAACCTTCCAAGTAACTGGAACTACAGGCATACGCTACCATGCCTGGCTAATTTTTGATTTATTGTAGAGATGAGGTCTCGCCAAGTTGCCCAGGTGGGTCTCGAACCCACGGGCTCAGGCAATCCACTCACCTTGGCCTCCCAAAGCGCTGGGATTACAGGCTGAGCCACTGAGCCCTGCCACATTTTACTCTTGTTTTCTAAATATCCTTGCAATTTAATGTTTAAGATTTTTGTCTTTAAAAAGACTCTGTGCCTGCTGCTGACAGTGCAGCAACCTCCCTTGAAGGACAACTTGGCAGCGACCTTAGCTGGTCAAGTTGCCTCAGGCCCAGGGCCCTCCCCGCTGTCTTTGTTCTGATTCATTCCGTTCACCAGGCAATTATCTAATAAGTCATTTCCTGCGTTGGTTTTCTATGAAGCCAGAACATATTTCCCAATCTGCTGTACTATTGTGTTTTTCGTAAGTGAACATGCTGACATCCTGATTTTATATAAGTGGAGGTGGGGGAGCTTGACTAACTTAGGCAGCATCTGTCTCCCGGGCTGATTAGCTGAGATACTGATGGCACTGACGGGGCCAGGGCTAGACCCTGGACCAAAGTTAGCTCATCCTCTCAGGCCATGGTGGCAGGTGTCCCCCTGGTATTCCTGCACTGCTTCCACCATATGAATGTGTTACTGGGAAACGGCTTCCCAGCCACATGCTGTATTTTCCAGCCATTGTTGTATCACCAATCCTTTCTCTTGTAAGAATACAGAAAGAAGCAGTCACCTTTTATACATCAAAAATTACTGGCCTTGGAAAGCACACTTAGATAATAGCTTGTTTCGTCAGTTCTTTTCTATGGGACAGAACTCCCAGAAAACACTTGTAAATTTTTGAAGAGTCATATGCTTTCCTTCCAGTGAGCTTAGGCATCGAGAGCATTGTGTTCCAATTTCAGCCAAGTCTCTAAGTGGCACGACCTGGCCCTGATCAGTTAACATCTTAGGTTCTCATATTTTTGTCTGTAAAGTATGAAGATTTCATTTCTTTCAAATAAAATTTCTTAAGGATAGATTAATCTAATCTTGCATATCTGAAATATATTCCCTTTGTTAAAAATAAATATTTATTGAGCTTTTCATGGCAGGTTTTATGCTGAGTGCATTAGACACATTTAGTCACCTCATGAAGCAGGTTCCATTTTATAGATAAGAGAAGGGAGGTTTTGAGAGTGGATATCAGCTGATCAAAGCTGAGATTTATTGGTGCTCCTGTCTGCATAGCTTCGTGCCCCATATTGTTAATCATGATACTGTGCTCCTTAGACTTGGTACATAGACCCTGTAAAAGGTTTCTAATCCATCTTAATTTGGGACATGTTTTATTTTCTGCAGGGTGATTTCTCTCTTCAGCTTTATACTTCCTATATTTTTGAAAGAACTTTTTGTACCAGCGTGTGTTTCATCCTATGAACAGTTCTAGACCGTTTGGAAGCCCACATCTTTTTTGAGACTCGATGCATGTTCAGTTTTTTTTTTTTTTTTCTTCTCAGCCTGCTCCTCTGTGCTTTCTTTGTGTAAGGACAGCAAAAATGAAACTTTTAAATATTGTTGAACATTCTTACAAATTAGTTTGTTTAGGGACAGAACCTTGGTTTAGGACTTAGGAAATTCAAGTTCTAGTTCCGCCTCTGAAATTTACTCTGTTACGTAACAAACAATCAATACTGTTTTGCCTCATTCAGTTATTATAAAGTAAAAGATCAAATATGTGAAAAGCATTCAGGATCACAGAAACAAAGTTTCTCTATGTGATTGCTGAATCATAGGAGCTGCAGTGGATTAGTAGAACCAGAATTAAAGCAAAATGATTTGGGTCTATTGTTGCTTTGGAAGATCTGCTTATAATTCATTTGGCTTGGCCTAGACATAATGCCAAAACTTGGACTGCTGCAGATACATGTAGAATATACAGGCAATGACATGATCCAATTGTTATCCAAATTATCCTATAGTTACAGAGGGATTCTAAAATGACTATACTGTATCCTTCTATTAAGTAAAAATTTAGGAATGTTTTACTATCCAAGTTGTGCAGAGTGAGATGAAAGAATGGGAAGGGAATGGGATCGTGAAAGTTAATGCACTAAGGAGAAGGAAGATAGGAGGAAAAGGGAAATTTCAGGGGAAATGAGGTTCAGGAGGGCCATGCAGAAACATCCTGAGAGTTGAATTACAGATGAACTATGCATTAGTAGAGTCAGCTGCTGAGGGTAGCTGGTGATTCCGCCATTTTGAAAATGCCATGCTCCTGAACTGGGCTGCCTCCAGCATACTGATTTGAGGGAGCTGGCAGTGTTCTGTTGTTTCTGAAACACAGTGATCTAGGAGGTGATAGCTTGAGAGATCATCCGCAGACATTATTTCTCCAAGGCACAAGGCACGAGAGACTGTGTGTGTGTGTGTATGTGTGTGTGTGTGTGTGTTTCCTTGGAGGGGGAGCAGGCGGCGGAGGGCTAGTCATTCTGGTGAGCTCACCACCTTCCAGTAGCATTCACCAAACATCCTCAGCATTCCCTAGGCTGTCATCATTCAGGCACCACCTTCAACACTTTTTGCCATATATATGTATTTTTCACTTACTTTTATTTATTTATTTATTTTTTTGAGTTGAAGTCTCACTCTGTCGCCCAGACTGGAGTGCAGTGGCCGCTCCCGGCCACCGCAGCCTCGACCTGCTGGGCTCCGGCGATCCTTCCGCCTCAGCCTTCCGAGTAGCCGGAGTTACAGGCACGCGCTACCATGCCCGGCTGATTTTTTTGATTTATTGTAGAGATGAGGTCTTGCTTGCCCAGGCGGGTCTCGAACCCGCGGGCTCAGGCAATCCACTCACCTCAGCCTCCCAAAGGCGCGGGATTACAGGCTGAGCCACCGAGCCCGGCTGATGTCTCTGATTTTTATCAAAAGAATCTACTGGGTCACAATAGCCAAAGGATGGAAACAACCCAAGTGCATCAGCAGTAGGTTGCTGATAAAATATGGTGTATGCATACAGTGGAATATTATCGAACCATAAAAAGTAATGAAGTTCTGATACATCATACAACATAGATACACCTTGAAAATGTTGTTTCCACTGAAATAAGCCAAACATAAAAGAACAGATATTGTATGATTTCTATTTTATGAGGTATCTAGAATAGGCAATTTCATAGAGATAGAAAATAGATTAGAGACCAGTGTCAGTGGGGAAAAGCAGGGGAGTTATTGCTTAATGGGTAAGAGTTTCTATTTGGGAAGATGAAAAGAGTTCTGGAAATGGATTACAGTGGTGGTTGTACAACACTGTGAATGTACTTAGCGCCACTAAATTTTACACTTAAAGGTGGTAGAAATGATAAACTTTATGTATATCTTACCATAATTTTTTTTAATGGAAAAATATAGACTCTAGTAGGGGTCAGTAAGGGTATGGGTGAAATAAGAGTGGCCAGGAGTTGGTGATTATTGTAGTTGGGTGATGACTACATGGGGGGTCATTGTACAGGTCTCTACTTTTGTGAGTGTTTTTATTAATAAATTTGAATATTTAGATCAAATGGACAAATTCCTGTCTATACAGAAGAGTTATTATTTTGAGGGACAGTGGGTAAGGAGGAAAGTGAGGATTAGGGGCAGTGATTGGAGGTTTCTAATGGGTCAAATAATTGTCAGAATAGGAATATTTGAATACAAGTGATCCAGAAAGATAGGACGTAGTAGTTGCAAAGTAGGATGTTTGGAATTGATATTTTGGAGGTGGTAAAGTTTGTATTGGTAAGGTCTAGAATATAACAGTTGGAGAGGTTGGATTATATGAAGTAGAGGAATTATTGTTGGAAGAGAGACGGCCACAGTGTTGTTGAATTACTTACATTATGAGGAGTCACCAACAATAATAACAGGAGAAGTGGTGGAGAAGAAAACAGCGAACCAGGTACTAAAATTTTTAGTGAATAAAGAAGAGATGCACCTTCCAAGGGAACGACAGGTGGCATAATTCAATACTATATGCTACAAAGAAGTTGGAATTTTTTAGAAAGAGAAATTATCTAGAAGTGCAAAGAGGAATAAAGAGGTGATCTGTATTACCTCCAGGTTCTGGGATGTGTGAGAATAAACAGCACTAAAGAGTCTTCAGGGGAAGCAGGGCTCATAAAAGACAGGCATCATTCACTTAGAATAAAAAGGTGAAGGAAATTTTTAGAGGAGAGGTACTGCACCTCTGTGAGAGTGCTACTTATTGTGTCCTTTAAGCTTTCTTTTCATTTCTCATTTACTGTTGACCTGGTTTGGACATGATACTAGACAGTACAAGCTATCAATAATCACTCTCTGGATGAGTTATGCCAAAAGATGGGAACTCCTGTGCCAGACACGACACTCACTTGTGCCCTCACAGTGACACTTTATCATGGTTTCATTACCTTCAGCGCCCATATAATAACCCTACCAATTGCCAAATGAGCTGTAAAGTATGCCACTCCTATGTTATATTGCCTGCATTACTCCTTTCTCCACCACTGCCAGCTTTATTGAACTATAATTGACAGGAATTGTATGTAATTGTGTACAACTTGATGTTTTATTACATGTGTAAGTTATTTCATTACTTCTTGACAGGACAAGGATGAGTAAACTTTTTTAGAAGTTGGAAAACTAACTCACAGGGCTATCTTGACACAATTGTTGGTAGTTAAAAGAAGTTACTCCAAGAATGGCATGTAGCTTTTAGCTTTGAGTAGTTAGGGCAGAAAAAAGGTGGTACCTAGCATGTACTACATCAGGGATTCTGAGTAAAGAAAGCTTCTAAATATACAGCCTTTTGTGAAGTATCAGTGTTTTTATCATGGAAAGTTCCAATTATTTTAGTTTAATGTGAATTAAATCCTCTGATAGAATTAGGGCTGAAGGATAATTGGTGTTTGATCTCTTGGTTAGCTTTTCTTGTAAAATTTTCGTAGACCACATGGACTGACTTAGAGACATCTGGAAGTCAAGCCCTTCTGTAAGTGGGGAATACAGCATAGCAGGCCAGAGTGTGGTTGGTACAGGGCTGCAGCTAATGGATTAGGATAAGCAGCACTGAACTGTCAGCAGGAGCATACTGCTATAGCAGATGTCCCTCCCTGTGATTACTTCAAGGGAAGATAAAAAGGAGATGGATCTGTGACCAGAAATGCTTCTTATACTCTTTGGTTTGTGTTTCTTTCTGTTTCAGTGATGACAGTATGGGCTATCAGTATCCATTTACTCTACGAGTTGTGCAGAAAGATGGGAACTCCTGTGCTTGGTGCCCATGGTACAGGTAAAGTGACCTTCTGCAAAAGAAACATAGAATTCAGCTCAGATATTATACCTTTTTTGTAAGATTTCCAGTTTTGAGTAGTAATTGTGAATAATTAGAAGCTTAAAATAAACTTGGAAATTGTTCATTCATTTCTTCCTTGTGAGGGCAATAGTTAAATTTTGCTTTTGAGACTTAGCTTGTTTTATAAACTCTGAAGTCCACAACTTTTGATAAATAATTATTATTGTGTATTTCTACTCCTTAAATATGTAAGTTTGACAATTCTGATCCCAGTAGAACATAGTTTACTTACTAGACTTTACTAGAAGTCTGTTTATGGTTTGTAAAGCGTCACAGAGATTGATTAGTCATTGCTGTTACAGCAGGGAAAGTGCCTGACAATTTTGAAGTCAGCCTTTAGAGCTGTAATAGACTTAACAAACCGAGTCTAAAATAGACATGAACCATGATTCTGCCATGTCCTCTTCCCTATACACACTCCATAAATTTTTATATGCATTTACTTAATATGCCACTTTACAAACAAGGAGATAGGTGTTGTTATACCAGATAAATCGTCCTACCTCAGAGCATTAAATAACTGAACTTGGAATTTTTTGAAAACTATATTATCTCAAATAACCAATTCCTGATCATTTAAATGCCATAAAACTCACATCTTCTTGTGTGTTAACAAATGGTTATCAAGTGCTTTGTAAAACCAAGACTCGAGAAGATATAAGCATAATTCCCTAAAAGAATAATACTTATTAATAAATATTCCTGGCTGGGAGCTGTGTCTTATGCCTATAATCCACACACTTTGGGAGCCTTAGGAGGTAAGACTGCTTGAGGCCAGGAGTTTGAGACAGCCTAGGCAACATAGCAAGATCCCATCTCCACAAAAAAAAAAAAAAGGAATATTAGCTGGGTGCAGTGACACACACATGTAGTCCTTGGGAAGCTGATATGGGTATATCACTTGAGTACAAAGACGTTTGAGTTTGCATGGAGCTATGTTTGTACTAGTGAACTTAAGCCTGGGCAACAGAGTAAGACCCTATCTCTAAATAAATATTCCTACATTTATCAGTGTCTGAAGTTAGAAGCCCTTGACAAATTTTGAAGCCCAAGAGGAAAGTAGAAAAGTAAGAAGGAAGAATATTTCTGATTAAGAAAATTTGGGGCCGGGTTCGGTAGCTCAGCCTGTAATCCCAGCACTTTGGGAGGCCGAAGAGAGTGGATTGCCTGAGTCCACAGGTTCGAGACAAGCTCGGGCAATTTGGCAAGACCTCGTCTCTACAATAAATTTTTTTAAAAAAATTAGCTGGGCATGGTTGCTTGCACCTGTAGTTCTGGCTACTTGGAAGGTTGAGGCGGAAGTATCACTGGAGCCCAGCAGGTCAACGCTGGGGTGGCCATTGAGTGTGCCACTGCACTCCAGCCTGGGTGACAGAGTGAGACTCCAACTAAAAAAAAAAAAGAAAACTTAGATTCATTCCTAATTGTTTCTTCCTCTGGATTTTTCCCCATCTTTAGATTTTGCAGAGGCTGTAAAATTGATTGTGGGGAAGATAGAGCTTTCATTGGAAATGCCTACATTGCTGTGGATTGGGACCCCACAGCCCTTCACCTCCGCTATCAGACGTCACAGGAAAGGGTAAGTACTTAGGACCATCATACAGTGGTAGTTTTTCTATAGGAAATTCCCCCCGGTTTAACTGTATTATGCCATCTCTGTATTAGACAATTGAAATATAACCAGAAAAGCATTTATTAGCATTCTCATGGCACTTAATATGTTGACATGTTTGCTGAATTTTTCCATTTTCCATCTTCTAGAGGTTGGGTAATTTATAAAGAAAAGAGGTTATTTAGCTCACTGTACTACAGCCTGGAAGGTTTAAGGGTGTGACCCTGGCTTCAGTGATGCGGAGAAGAACAAAGAGACATGCCAAGAGGGAAGACCAAACAGGATGAGGAACCTCACTTTATGACAACCCACTCTCTTGGGAATTAAGTTCTCGGGGTGAGACCTCACTACTGCAAGAATGGCACCATGCCATTCATGGGGGATTCACCCTCATGACCCAAACACCTTCCACTGGGCCCCACCTCCCATCACCGCCACACTGGGTATAAAATTTCAGCATGAGCCGGGCTCGGTGGCTTAGCCTGTAATCCCACGCCTTGGGAGGCTGAGGTGAGTGGATTGCCTGAGCACGCGGGTTCGAGACCCACCTGGGCAGTTAAAACCTCATCTCTACAATAAATCAAAAAAATTAGCCGGGCGTGGTAGCGCACGCCTGTAGTTCCGGCTACTCGGAAGGCTGAGGTGGAAGGATCGCCGGAGCCCAGTAGGTCGAGGCTGCGGTGGCCGGAAGCGGCCACTGCACTCCAGTCTGGGCAACGGAGTGAGACACCAACTCAAAATAAATAAATAAAAAATAAAATTTCAGCATGAGTTTTGAAACAAACCATAGCAGGAATTAAATTTCAGAAATACTCATAAGTAAATCTTGAAACAAAACTGGGCATAATTAAGAAGTTATAACCTGGCTGTGATGCCCATAAACATCTCCCTGACCATTTGTTAAGTATTATTGAAGTTGAAGCATTAGGTAACCACAATTATTTGGCAAGGGCTGTAGCTGCTACCTTTAATAGGCATAGTGATTAGAAAAATTACATAAAGGATTGAAGTGTCTCAGCATAACATAAGCATGTTTCAGAACATAAGCATGCATCTTAGTGTTCTTCTCAAGTCTCATTCTTCTTTTGCCACTTTCTGGCCAGAGCAATTTTGAAGTTTTGAAAATGTTACTTCAGAAAGAATTCTAGCTGGGCGCAGTGGCACATACTTGTAATCCCAGCACTTTGGGAGGCAGAGGCAAGAGGATTGCCTCAGCCCGGAGGTTTGAGACCAGCCTGGGCAAGTTGGTGAGACCTCACCTCTACAATAAATCAAAAGAATAGCTGGGCATGGTGGCAGATATCTTAGAAGGCTGAGGCAAAAGGATCGCCTGGGCACAGCAGGTCAAGGCTGCAGGTGGCCTTGAGCAGAGTAAGACTCCAACTCAAAAAATAATAAAAAGAAAAGGAAGGAAGGAATTCGAACTCCATACTTTAAAGTGTTTGCCTCAGGCAGTTTTAATCAACCAAATATTGTTTGAAAGGTAGAGATACTAAGATTCTGATAGGGGGGTAAAAACAGCAAATTCAAAGGAGTTTCTTAAGTTACATGAAGAATTGTAGTAATTTTTGCATTTTTGTGGCTCTTGATTGTTGGAAATTTGCTTCACTGTTTCTCAAAGCATTTCCTTTGGATAAGTTGGTAATGGCAATTGGCTTTTTTCTTTTTATGCTGTTGAAGAATGGGGAAACTACCAATTCTAGACTTAGTTCCCTGTTTGGATCCCTAAAGATGCCCCCACATATCCTGAGGCTCCTGGCACTCTTTCTAGCCAAGGATGAGTATAATTTATGGATATTTGCCAATGAAAGCTTACTGGCCTAAAGTTAAAGAGAGCTGAAGAGAAGTTAATGTTCTAGATCATGCTCATTAGCAAGATGATTCAGTAACCTCAGTCATACTTCCTTTGAAGGAGTAAAATTTCAGCAATGGATAGATTCCTAAATCTTTGTCAGCAAACAATCTGACTGGACATTATTCTGACAAGACAAATCCTGTCAATGATGATAAATTATTTGGCTCTGTAAGTCTTTTCCCCTTTTTAACAAGCCCAGTACGCAATCTGAAAAACTTAGAAGGACATCCTGCTTATGAGAAAAAGGGCCTACATGACCTGTTAAATCTTACCCACGTCCGCCTTCAGTGATGCACTTAGGATTCCATGGAAATGAGGAGCTATTGAGATACCCTGCCTTGCTGGGGAGTGGAGCCATATGACTAATATGGGCTCTTCCTACATGTGGTTTCTGCATGTGCTGAGAAAGTCACATAGACAAAGGAGATACCTTGGTTTAAAACTGAGATTATTTATCACATGCTTTATTTTTTTATTCCAGTGATTTCCCTTCTAGGAACTTACCCTAGAGAAATAGGATACTCTGTAATTACTCTGCAACTTGCAGTTAAATGTTCATCACAGCATTTTTTTTTTTTGAGTTGAAGTCTCACTCTGTCACCCAGACTGGAGTGCAGTGGCACTCTCCTGGCCACCGCAGCCTCTACCTGCTGGGCTCCGGTGATCCTTCCGCCTCAGCCTTCCAAGTAGCTGGAACTATAGGCGCGTGCTACCACACCCAGGTAATTTTTTGATTTACTGTAGAGATGAGGTCTCACCAAGTTGCCTAGGCGGGTCTCGAACCCACGGGCTCAGGCAGTCCACTCACCTCGACCTCCCAAAGCGTGGGATTACAGGCTGAGCCACTGAGCCCGGCCAGCATTTTTTAGAATAGTAAAAAATTAGAGGCCAGTCCCTGTGACTCATGCCTATAATCCTAGCACTTTGGGAGGCTGAGGTGAGAGGATTGTCTGAGCCCATGGGTTTGAGACCAACCTGGACAACTTGACGAGATCTTATCTCTACGATAAATCAAAAAATTAGCCAGACATGATGGTGCATGCCTATAGTTTCAGCTTCTTGGAAGGCTGAGGCGGAAGGATTGCCTAAGCCCTGCAAGTCGAGGCTGTGGTAGCTGTGAGTGTGCCACTGCCCTCAGCTTGGGCGACAGAGTGAGACTCCCATTCAAAAAAAAAAAAATTAGAGACGATTAATGTTTGTCTCACATTAGAAGAATGGTTAAATAAATCATGGTATATTCATTGGATAAAATATAATGCAGTCATTGGAAATGATGATTTTTTACTAATGTTTGTGGTAAGATACATATGATATCATGTTAATTAAAAAAAAAAAAAAAACATGGGCAACCTCCTCAGGTCCCCTCCCACTGTGGGAGCGTTTCTGTTCTCTCAAATCCTGCTTTCTAAAAAAAAATAATAATAATAGCATATACTGGAAAAAATTCTCTTTAGTATTAAAATAAAATACTGTTTAGGTAAAGGACAGAAGAAATCTGCTAACATTTTGACAATAGTTGCCTTTGTATTAAGAATATAAAAGATTTCTCTGCCTTTTTACATTGTTCTCCGTTTTCTAAAATTTCTACACAGATATTGTATTTGGTAATAAGAAAATAAAGAGGCAGTTGCTCTTATTCTGTGTATTTTCTCCCTATTTGGACTTCTTATTCCTGAATAGAAAATTTAACTAGATAACTTCCTAGGTCTGTCTCTCTCTCTCTCTCTCTCCCCCCACTGCCCTTTTTTTAAATTGAGGTCTTACTTTGTCACCCAGGCTGGAGACTCATCACAGCCTTGACCTCCCAGGCTCAGGCCATCCTTCACCTCAACCTCTCAAATAGCTAGGACTACAAGCATGCACTACCATGTCCAGCTACTTGTTTGATTTTTTTGTAAACATGAGGTCTTACTATTTTGCCCAGGCTGGTCTTGAACGCCTGGGTTCAAGCAGTCCTCCCACCTTGGTTTCCCAAAGTGCTGGGGTAACAGATGTGAGCCACCAAGCCCGGCCTTTCTCTCTTTTTTAATAGTCTTATAATGTATGAAAGCTATTACTTCATTACTTCTATGTTTTGTGTTAAAGATAAATCTTTACCTTGAAAAAAAAGAAGAGGGTACCTGTAAGTAATTTAGACAATTTAAATAATAGTAGAGAATCTGAGCATAGATTCTAAGAGGTAAAGGAAATCTATCATCTAAGGAAATGTTATTGATAAATAGAAATTATTGTCAGTCCATAAATATGTTTTTTTATCAGTCTTCTTTCCTTCCTGCCTTCATCTAGCTCTATAGCCTGTGTTTCAATAAAAATCAACATTCTTTACTAGCTTGCTTAATTTGTGGTTGGCCATAAAACATCCCTGCTAGAGATAATAGAGATTATATTTAACTGGCTGTGAGAAAAGAATACTTCTGAATTTGTTACACCTCTTTTTCTGCTTGTTCCAACAACCATGACACAGCATGTTTTCTTTTGAATCATGTCAAGTTGGTGTTACCACAGAATTTGTGCTCAAAAAAGAAGTTGGTGGCTGAAGTTCAAACCAGATTTCCTTTTCTTTTTTTTTTTTTGAGTTGGAGTCTCACTCAGTCGCCCAGACTGGAGTACAGTGGCTGCTCCTGGCCACCGCAGCCTCGACCTGCTGCTCCAGCAATCCTTCCGCCTCAGCCTCCCAAGTAGCTGGAATTACAGGCACGTGCTACCACGCCTGGCTGATTTTTGATTTATGGTAGAGATGAGGTCTCGCCAAGTTGCCCAGGCGGGTCTCAAACCCGCGGGCTCAGGCAATCCACTCACCTCAGCCTCTCAAAGCACGGGATTACAGGCTGAGCCACCGAGCCCGGCTCAGATTTCCTTTTCTAAAAAAAAAGATTCCTCCAAGTTCCGCTTTGCAAATGAGTTATTTAGACTGGATGCTTATGCTTAATTGCATGATCAAACCCAACCTGGATAGTTTATAGGGACATTTGACAACTTTGTGACACGATCATCCTCTCCTGTAGGAAGAACACTCACCTGAAAACTTGTTCTAAACTGAGTGTCCTGTGGCTGGGCTTGGTGACTCAGCCTGTAATCCCAGCACTTTGGGAGGCCGAGGCAAGTGGATTGCCTGAGTCTGTGGGTTTGAGACCAGCCCGGCGAGTCCTCGTCTCTACAATAAAAATTTTAAAAATTTAGCTGGGCGTGGTAGTGTGTGCCTGTAGTTCTGGCTGCTTGGAAGGTTGAGGCAGATGGATCACCGGAGGTCGAGGCTGCGGTGGCCGTGAGCGTGCCACTGCACTCCAGCCTAGGCGACAGAGTGAGACTCCAACTAAAAAATTAATTAATTAATTAATTAAACTGAATGTCCTGAGCTGTGCCAATGAGTGATCCAGCAGCCTAGTGTTCCCATCATGAGTTTCAGGAAGGAAATATGGGAGAAATTACCTCAGGCAAAGATAACCAGTTCACCTCTGGAAGAGAGAACAATAAGTGGGGTGATGGACATATATGTGACTTTTGCCAGAAAGCGAGGCGGTCATTGTTGAACTTGTGGACAGGACTCTGCCTTGGAACACAAATATCTATTGTGTGAAGTCTCATGGTATCATTCATAGTCCTCATGCCTCTCCATCTTCCCATACATAATAGAGACAAATAGAAGGGTCCCAGCTCTGGGGTACATGATTGCTTGTCAGTTGATAGCCAGGAATGGGAGAGGGAAACATTCTTCCTTTTCTGTTGCATTCTAGGTCCTTTCTTCATTCTCTCTTCACCATCTCCAACATACATCGCTACACCCTTGCCCTTCCTTTGCTCTTCTTTCTTACACTTAGTTCCTCCTAGCTACAAAGCCTAGCTTGCTGGTTAACAGGACCCCGTGGTTTGAGTGGGGATTAGTGGCCTTCTCAACAAAGCAGCATGCTCTTTGGAGCTTGCTCTTTCTTTTGTTGCCATCTCAGATAAAAGGCCCCATGAGGCAGGAGGCAGATAATTATATACATGGTATTCAAATAACACTGTGTTTCATGTGTCAATATGCAAATGAGTTGTATTCTGTCGAGTTTGATGCTCTGGTGTGTTGTCTTCTCACAGTGAGCTTTTCTGTGCCCTTTTTTATTTCATTCAGATTTGACTGTATTTCAGTGATACTGTTTCTCCTCAACTCTGTGAAGTCTGCAGCATACTAATAATACCCTGTCTTTCTGGTTAAAAGTAATTGGCTAACTCAGCACCCCTAGCTTGAGGGCCAGCTTACATGTAAACTATTTTGGGATTTCAAAAGTGTGAAATAAACAAGCAATTCCTTGTTTATTCTTTTTTTTCTTTCTTTTTTTTTTTTTTTGATTCGGAGTCTCACTCTGTTGCTCAGGCAGGAGTGCTGTGGCATGATCACAGCTCACCATAGCCTCAACCTCCTGGGCTCAGGCCATCCTTCCGCCTCAGCCTCCAGTAGCTGGGACTACTGGCATGTGCCACTGTGCCTGACTAAGTTTTTAATTTTTTTTTTAAAGATGAAGTCTCATTATGTTTCTTAGGCTGGTCTTGAACTGGATTCAGGTAATCCTCTTATCTCAGCCTCCCTAAGTGCTAGGATTACAGGCATAAGCCACTATGCCCAGCCTATTTTTGTCATTTTGAAGCATTCAGAAATTTTTCAAGAAAAGCTATGGTCATATAAGGAATTTTATCCAGGGTGTTACTGATGTCATATTTGTGAATAAATGTGTAGATGCTGTATTTGCTCAGACTCGAGTCTGAGTTGTGCTTTCTTTTTTCTCATGTAGAGTAAGGTGTGGGTGAATGGCTGAGAGGATGGTACATAGCTAGATGACCATTTTAGATGCCCTCCACAGCCCCCATTTCTCCTGTTTCTCTACTGCAGGTGGCAGATGAGCACGAGAGCATAGAGCAGAGTCGCCGAGCACAAGCCGAGCCCATCAACCTGGACAGCTGTCTCCGTGCTTTCACCAGTGAGGAGGAGCTCGGGGAAAACGAGATGTACTACTGCTCCAAGTGTAAGACCCATTGCCTGGCCACCAAGAAGCTGGATCTCTGGAGGCTTCCCCCCATTCTGGTATGTCACAGCCCTGCCTGCCTCTCAGAGAGCAGGAGTCTGGCACAAAGGAAAGAAGTCATGAGCAAACAAATGTTCTTGTTATTTTGAAAATAAGACCCTGGCTCGGCACGGTGGCTCAAGCCTGTAATCCCAGCACTTTGGGAGGCTGAGGCGCAAGGACTGCCTGAACTCAGGGTTCGAGACCAGCCTGGGCAACTTAGTGAGACCTTGTCTCTACAATAAATCAAAAAATAAGCCGGGTGTGGTAGCACGTGCCTGTAGTTCCAGCTACTTGGAAGATTGAGGCGGAAGGATCGCCTGAACCCTGCAGGTCGTGGCTGCAGTGACTGTACTCTACTGCACGCCAGCCTAGGCAACAGAGTGATACTCCAACTCAAAAAAAAGAAAAGAAGACCCTTCCTGCCACAGTGTTTAAAATACTTTTTCTATACAAGGTTTTTATCTTGAGCACAAAGATGAATTGTTCTACAAATGTTTGATAGTTTCTGTTCCTAAAGAGCTTATAGCCTAGCAAGAGAGAGGTCATGTAGACCAGTAACTGCAGTTCAGTGCAGTGTGAGAACGCTGCCAGTGGTGCAGCCTGGTGAGATTGGACTTTGGGAGAGGGTGAAAGCGCTGCTGGCTCCATGGTTCTGTGGAGAGGAAGCTTTAGGCCAGCCAGTAGTAGAAGAGCAGCCAAGCCAGGAGCGTCCAGTGCTCACTGCACTTGTCACATGACTGGCACTCTAGGTTGAGTTGTGTGTGCACAAACATACCAGTGCACTGGGGCTTATGTGTTCTTTTAGATTTCATTCACCTCTGCCTTTTCCCTTGGATTAGGAGACTCTCCTATTGCTTGTCAGGAGAGTTTAAAGTGACAAATCCTCCTATTCATTTAAGATCAGTATAACTCTAAGGTACTAGTATATTTAACCAGACGTATGTATTTATTCTACTACTCTATGAAACCGAATGTAGGTTTTTCTTTCCTTAGTCTAGAATAGCTTCCCAGGGAATGATCCATAAGAAAGTAATATTGGCCGGGCTCAGTGGCTCAGTCTGTAATCCCAGCACTTTGGGAGGCCGAAGCAAGTGGATTGCCTGAGCCTGCGGTTCGAGACCCGCCTAGGCAACTTGGCAAGACCTCGTCTCTACAATAAATCAAAAATTAGCCGGGCGTGGTAGCGCACGCCTGTAGTTCCAGCTATTTGGAAGGCTGAGGAGGAAGGATCACTGGAGCCCAGCAGGTCGAGGCTGTGGTGACCGGGAACATGCCACCGCACTCCAGTCTGGGTGACAGAGTGAGACTCCAACTCAAAAAAAAAGTAATATTTATTAGCTAGTTCCATGTATGGAAATTGGGAAAAGGGAAGAAGAGGGCAGGGCGGGCAGGCTTGGGAACAAGGTGAGTGGGGAGGAGAGGGGAGTCTTTCTTTTTAATTGAGGCATAATTACCTTAAATGCATAGATTTCAAATGTCCAGTTTAATTAATGTTGATAATTGTATATACTCATGTAGCCATCACATAAAACACATCATAGAATAGAGACCTTTATTTAAAAAACCATATTTTTGAGGTCTTAAAAGAATAATGAAAGGTAAATGTTAATGTTTACATTCCTGAATGTTCGTATACCTGAACATTCGTATATATTAGATCTGGGTTTTTCATGTAAATTTTGAAACTTAAGAAACCTTTAACGCAGATGTTTTCTACCTTTTCTCCAGATTATTCACCTTAAACGATTTCAATTTGTAAATGGTCGATGGATAAAATCACAGAAAATTGTTAAATTTCCTCGGGAAAATTTTGACCCTAGTGCTTTTTTGGTACCAAGAGACCCAGCTCTCTGCCCGCGTAAACCCCTCACACCCCAGGGGGATGACCTCTCCGAGCCCAGGGTTCTGGCAGGAGAGGTGAAGAGAGTGGATGCCCAGAGCTCAGCTGGGGAAGAGGATGTGCTTCTGAGCAAGAGCCCCTCCTCGCTCAGTGCAAACATCGTCAGCAGCCCAAAAGGTGAGGCGGCCTGGGGAACTAATGGAGCTTTCTAGAGATCCCGGGAGACTGCATATTTCTCTCTGTCTTCTGCTTTGGAGCATCCACTTGGTGGAGTGGAAGGAACCTATCTGGAATTTGACCTATCTATATTTGAACTATGTGACTTTTAGCAAGAGATACTGCCTCCCTTAATCTGTTTTCTCATCTGTAAAATGGAGATGATACCAAGTTGGGGATTTGATATATCAAGAGTGAAGCACTTGACATAATGCCTGATGAATGGTAAACATGAATAGTAGTTGTCATCCTTGTTCCCTTACAGGAGAGGTTCTTAAAGTTTAGTGTGGGAACCCTTAGGGGACCTTGAGACCCTTTCAGGTGGTCTGGAGGATCAAAACTATTTTCATAAAAATACTAAGACAATATATGCCTTTTTACTTTTATTCTCTTACAATGTACAGTGGAGTCAGAGACTACATGACATGGGGTGATATTGTGCTTATGTATTGCTTTTTTTTTTTTTTGAGTTAGAGTATCACTCCATCTCCCCAACTGGAGTGCAGTGGCACACTTCTGGCCACCGCAGCCTAGCCCTGCTGGGCTCCAGCAATCCTTCCACCTCAGCCTTCAAAGTAGCTGGAACTACAGGCACACACTACCATGCCCGACTAGTTTTTGATGTTTTGTAGAGATGAGGTCTCGCCAAGTTGCCCAGGCAGATCTCGAACCCACGGGCTCAGGCAATCCACTCACCTCGGCCTCCCAAAGCACTGGGATTACAGGCTGAGCCACCAAGCCCAGCT
>CAUYQG010050145.1:0-17201 GCA_963574415.1 Tarsius wallacei | reverse complement strand
AAGTACTTAGAAGATCCATTATTTCTTCTTGCCTAAGTCACTGGCTAGCAATAGTAAATCATATATAGCCAAAGATATTCTTGCCAACCATGACTGGATATTTTCATTCTCATCATTTCTGTTTTATGGAGACTACAGAGGTATATGTAATTTAGTTAATAATATGAAGATCACTTATGGAGGAAAATGATTGTATCTGTATATTTTTTTTTGTTTGTTTTTTTGAGTTGGAGTCTCACTCTGTCACCCAGACTGGAGTGCAGTGGCTGCACCCGGCCACCGCAGCCTCGACCTGCTGGGCTCCGACAATCCTTCCGCCTCAGCCTTCCAGGTAGCTGGAACTACAGGCGCGCGCTACCACGCCTGGCTAATTTTTTGATTTATTGTAGAGATGAGGTCTCGCCAAGTTGCCCAGGTGGGTCTCGAACCCGTGGGCTCAGGCAATCCACTCACCTCAGCCTCCCAAGGCACGGCATTACAGGCTGAGCCACTGAGCCCGGCTGGGTTATTCTTTAATGCTAAATATGGAGGAAAGGACTACAACATTAAGCGAATTCTCTTTCCGCTAGAGTCTTTCCAAACCGAAGCTCTCTCCAAAATCAGCTCTTCCTGAGCACCATTCCCCCCCCATCTCATTCCATCCTTACAGGGGGATTCCACTCCTGCTATCCTCCCTAGATATGTCCACCCTTCCTGACCAGGCTAGGGTTTATTTAATCCCACTTAGCACTGAGTACTCCATTCTCCAGTGTGCATTTTGCACTGTAAGGACTTGTAAAGAAAACTTAGAAAATCTGGGTGCGGTGGCGCCTAACTATAATCCCAGCACTTTGGGAGGCTGAGGCAGGAGGATCGCTTGTAGCTAGGAGTTCAGGACCAGCCTAGGCAACATAGCAAGATCTAGCCTCTACAAAAAAATTAGCCAGGCGTGGTGGTGCATGCATCTGTAGTCCTAGTGACTGGGGAGGCTGAAGTGCAAGGATTGCCTAAGCCCAGGAGGTCAAGGCTGCAGTGAGCCATGATCGTGCCACTGCACTATTGCCTGGGTTACAGAGTGAGACTCTAATTTAAAAAAAAAAAAAAGGAAACTGAGAAGGAAACATCAAGTTCCTTTAAATGGAACAGTCTAACAAGCAGGGGAGAAGGTGAGTATAGACCACATGCTCTATTTAAAAAGAAATCAGCTCTGGTCCCTTTGGAGGCCAAGAACCCAGTTTTTTCAAACTTTCCATAGTCACAATTTTCTCAGTTCTAGGCTAGATAAAATTATACAATCATAGAAAATTATTTTGGCAGACAAATGCAACCAAAGGAAAAAAATATGCCATCTTTTCAGATAGGGTTGCTCAAATCATAACAATTTATCCCACAATGTCCTCTGTAGATTACCCAAAAAACTATGTTGAGGGTAGACAATGCAAAATATCAAAACTAAGTTTAGAAAATGGTTGTAGACACCAGTAAGGACTTCCAGTGGGCTTGGTGGAAAAGTATCAACACTCACCCTCTTGGAAACTGATGGAAAGCACCAAACACCTTTGGCCATGCCCAGAGAAGCACTGTGCTGCAACCTGCCCACACCCCACTGGGGAGAGCAGGATGCAAGCTGGACATTCACATTTTAAAATGGGCTGTACTGCTGACAGTTTTATTTTTCTCTCAAAAGAAAGGGACGGGGCTCTTCTACGAAATCAGATTGAAAAGCAGAAAGGCTTTTTCTTTTAAGCCAGGAGGGAGGAAGCAAGAATAAGGTCTGACATGTACAGGGACATTCAGTACAGTCACTTTAGGAAGGGGAGCTCAGGGACTCTCAAAGCAGAAAAGAGCCCATTAGGGTGAGTATTCTAACAGCTAAGGACACAGCTGAGGACAGAAAGAAATTCCGAGTGCGTGTCCGTTAACCAAAGTGTGTCTGGAGCAGGTAATCCCTCTCTCACTAAATGAGCTGGAGCCAGGAGGCATGAAATAAATACCCCAGGAGCAGCCTTACTCAGGCAGGAGATGCACAGTCTTCCTTATAGACCTTGATCTAGACAGAAAAGAAAATGTTTCAATAAAAACAAGTGTAATAACAGTTCAAAAGAAAGGGGTGCTCGATTTGTGGTTATGCTTGTAATCCCCTGCCTTGTGTGGGCTCTAGACTTACTTCTAGTAGCCAGCAGGAAGCAGTGCATGTGTGCGGGATCTCCTACCAGATCCCTGCCTCTCCATGACAATGGTCTATGAAAGCCTGGCCCAGAAAGCTCTGCTCCTCAAAAGGCCCATCCTGACTTCCTGACTCAAGCTCCAGGACACAGAGGCCAGGGTCAGTCATTATCCTTCCACCCTCTTTAGCAAGAAAATCTTGTGGTACTCATAGGTAGGTCTCAAATAAATGCATGTTAGAAAAACACATGGAAATATGACCTAAGAAAAACAAATTAGAGTCTAATTAATCTTTTTAGAAACACTCCTGCAGAGCCCCAGGTAACTAGTATTTCAAATCATCAGAATTTTGCATGTAATAAGCTACACTTAAATGCTGAAAGACCCTCAGGTGCTCACACACAGTGAGCTGTGTTCCATGTGAAGTTTCTCTCCTTGACAGAGCCTTGGTCACTAGAACAAGGATACAAGTTATTGTCCAGTTTTGGCTTTTTCATTTTATATATCTATTTTTTGAGTTGGAGTCTCACTCTGTCGCCAAGGCTGGAGTGCAGTGGCACACTCACAGCCACCACAGCCTTGACCTGCTGGGCTCAGGTGATCCTTCTGCCTCCACTTTCCAAGTAGCTGGAACCACAGGCGCACGCCACCACGCCTGGCTAATTTTTAAAATTTTACTGTAGAGATGAGGTCTCGCCAAGTGGCTTAGCCTGGTCTTGAACCCCTGGGCTCAGGCAATCCTCTTGCCTCCGCCTCCCAAAGTGCTGGGATTACAGCATGAGCCACTGTGCCCGGCCTCGTTTTATATTTTAAGTAGAACCTCACTTTTATAGATTAAGACATATGCAATGTGTTAAGAGACCCTGACAGGTAGCTATTCTCCAAATTCAGCATTTTCCTAATGGTCAACTAAGCAATGCCCTCTTGCTGTGAACAGGGAGGGCACGGCAGGCTGTGGATGCCCCAGGCAAGGAGGGGCACCAGGTAGGCCAGAAGGAAGGCTAGGTCTCATTTTTTACATTCCATGACTAAAGACTCCAAGTCCCTCACAAAGGAAATATTCAGGATACTATTGGTAGATTATTTTTATTATAACATGTTTATACACCTCCCATTAAAGGAAAAAGATTTTTGTCTTTAATGAACAGAAAACAGTTACCCCTCCACCATCCACATCGCAAGATTACAGAGTTCAATAGACACATTTTTTAAAGGATCATTTACTCATTAAACCAAAGCCTCAAAGGAATTCAGTAGTCATTCCTGGTGACTTAATGAATTTAGAAACCATAAGCATACATACATTTCTTCCCTCTTTTATTATGTTTTTAGTAGGCTATATTTCAAACTCAACCCTTTCCCAAAGTGTCTCAATTAGTGAGGTTCTATAAATGGCCACACACAACACAGATACACAAAAGAGTAAAAAAAAATCTACACAATATAAAAGTTTAAAAATTATTGGTTCATGAGCTGACCAATGTGAATACTTTGCAGATTTCAAAGTGTCCTCCAAGCAACCCCTGGGTTCCATGAGCAGGTGAACTCCCAGTTTAAACAGGGACACACCACGTGCGTCTGTCTTATATGCTGGCCAACTAGAGAAGATGTCATTTTAAAAAAAGTGACCTTGGTAAAACAATTTGAAACTGTGCAAACTTCAAAACTTCTGTATGACAGTAGGGGTAGATAAGGAAGATAGAAGAATGCCTAAGGATGGTCTAGATTTTAAATTCTCTTACACTTCAGTTATGTGAAATGAACTCCATTGGTCAAAGAGAAACATCTCAAACAATCTATACTTTACAAATCCCATGTAGACACATGTACTTCTGTGACAATAAAAGTGTGGGTTTAGATTTTCTTCTGGAACCACTCTTCCTTCTGCTCTACACAGAGGTTGGACAGAGCATGGCAGCAACAGACCACTAACACTCTTCCTTCTCTGAGCAGGAGAGGGCCCCACTCATTCCCCTCTACCTTCTTAACTTACACTTGAGCTCAACAAAGTAGCAGCTTAACTCTCCTCTCCATGTCAATCAGCCTCTATGAGACACGTAACAGAAATACTCAATAACAAACTGAAATGGATTTACCTGCCAGCCCTTGTCTGCAGTCCTGTAGTATGGATAATTTTTAGTGATGTGCGTATAGATTCCGTTTAGGGTGAGCTGTTTGTCAGGAGCCATTGTAATTGCTTGTACTATTAATTGTGCATAGGAATAAGGTGGCTTTGAATCATCCTGCATGAAAAAAAAAGTGTATTGAAGTTACCACAATGTTTTACTAAATTTACCAAAATTAAGAATTCTTGGTGTTTTTTAAGTGTTCCTCTGATAATACTTCTTCATTTTTCTTACTACAAAATATAATTTGAAAACTTGGAGGAAACAAGTGGAAAAGTCTCGAAGTATAAAAATGAATATTAAAAATCACATGAGGAGAAAATCCAAATGTCAAAAATGAAAAAAACTGAGAAAAGCTGCTCAGCCTTAGTGGAGTCCTGGGTAAAGCCCATTAAACCATAACCTGGTCTTATCGATTGCTGCAGTGGCAAAGGTGAGGAGGGTAGGAAAGGCCAGGTGCTGTGAAGGCAAAAAAAACCAGCAGCAGCCCTCCAAGGCACTAATATTGGCAGAGACCTTCGTGAGCACCGGGGGGCAGCCAAAAGCGCTCAGAGCAGCAGGACCACCCCATGCCACCCATGAGGAGCTTGCACATGAGAAACTCACACAGGTGGACTTTGCACCCAAGCAAGAAAGGCTCTGACAGGGAACCGAGTCATCCTGAGTGGACACAGCTCAAGCACAGGTCTGCTGTGCACCTCCCAGGCCCTAGTCCCGGCTCGTTCAAGACCACTGGTGGCTCCTTGTCAGTGTGACAACTCAAAACCCATATATATTGGCACAAGCCCACTGGAGCAAGGGAACCACTCCTGGTTGTGAACCTCTGAGAAACATACATATCAACATAGATGAATAACAAAACATAATGCAGGATGAAAAAAGTAATTTGTAAAGTAATACATTCAAGATGATACTATTTATATGAAGTTTGAACATCAGAGATAAACACAAACAGAGTAAAAGAACAGGCAGGCTGAGAGACAAGGGTGTTGAGAGGAAACCCATGGGCTTCCACAGCACAGGGCATGCTCAGTCCTGAAAGCTAGGGGTAGGCACAGGGATGTTTGTCACCATGCTCTGAACAGAAGAATATAATCAACTATAATCCTCCCCAACAGCTCCATTTTTCTTTATTTTTCATTTTAAGAGAGAGAATCTCACTCTGTTAAGTGTGGAGTGCAGTGGTACAATCAATCACAGCTCACTGCTGGAAAGCAGTGGTACAATCATAGCTCACTGCAGCCTCCAACTCCTGGGTTCAAGCAATCTTCCCGCCTCAGCCTCCCAAGTAGCTGGAATTGACAGGCACATGCCACTAAACCAAGCTTCATCTCCACTTTTAAATAGCTAACATAGCCTATGACACTGGGCTTATGCTTTTGTATTTCCTTGTGATATGTTTCCTTGTAATATGTTTCTAAAAACTTTTTAAATTGAAAAATATGTAACAGACAGAAAAGCTCATTAATACATTCATGTCAGCTGAACAAATTTTTGCAGGTGACCATCAGTACATTACGTCAAGAAACAGAACACAGCCAGCATCCTGGAAGCTTCTGTATGGCCGCCTTAGTCCACTACCTCTACATCTCAAAGAGGTCACCATCATCCCTTTTTAATCACAGTTTTGCTGTGATTTGTTAGAAGTTTTATCACCTGAAATACATCTGAAACAACATAATTTAGAGTTGCTTGACTTTAAACCTAACAAAAACGGGACCCTGTGTGAGGCTCCTCTGGCGATCATATGCAGATGATCACAGCTGTGGTATACTCAGGCTTGTGGCTGTGCTCTTCTGTAGGGACAAACCATATCTTATAAGGACGTAAAGTAATGCTATGCATAGTTTTTATTCTTTTTTTTTTTTCACTTAGCATTATATTAAGAGCATTTCCATATCTGTAAATCTTTTGTATATAATAGTCTCTAACTAGGCCCATCTTATCTTAATCACTGTTCCCTATAGGACATTCCAATATTCTGTTTTATATAAACTTCCATCCACTTCCTTAAGGCAAAGTCCTAGAAAGGAAAATACTGGGATCAAAGAATAAAAACATGTAGGCCATAATGTGACTATCAACAACTGCTGTCCACACAGGGGACACATGTACCCTTCCCCAAAAGGTGCATAGGGGTGTGTGCCCATACCTTCAGAGTTTGGGACAAAGCAGAGGGGGTATACTAAACTCCAGCAGAAGTTCCCTGGGACACAAACACTTATGAGCTTCTAAACCAAGGCAGTCTTGTCTCCTGCTGTCTGCTCAGCTCTCAGCACTTGGGCGCACAGCTGCCACTGAGGAGATCCTCAGATATGTGCTAATGACTGAAAGAGCTACTTGCAAAATTCTAACACCAAGAGCATACTCAACAGGGACACCAGAACCAATCCACATCACTGATCCTGCTTCACTGACACACAATGACCTATATCTTTCCCAAGGCTCTGGAGGGGCTGTTATTAGACATGTAGGTGATAAATTGAAGACTGTGTGGTTATACAATGTCCCTTAAGTACTGTTCCAAGACTATAGAACATTTACCTTTGGGCTGTCTCCACCTGAAGCTTCCTTTTCATTTTCTGGCTGCGAGCTGTCAGCCATTAAACTGAGGTCAGATGGTATCACTCGGCCCATCTTGTACCCTGAAGACCCTGCTCCCCGGGGGCTGGATGGGCAGGAGTTTGCAGCACTGTGGAAGAGAAAAGGTTGTTCCTATTAGTCTAGCACAGAGCATACATCATACTGTGCTTCAATAACTGACTCTGATTTCAGAGGAAACAAACAGGAAAATGTTAAAAGAGTATACCAACATTTCCTATGGAAACACAAACTTCACTCTGTGAAATCTAAGATGATCCCAAGAAGCAATGTGGAGAATATTTGCTTCCATATATGTCATCCTATGAAATCATAAAACAAGGAACTTACCAAAGAGACAAAGCAACACATGACAGGCACAGAGCACACGCTCTGTCACATTCCTCACAGAGGAGCTGAGACAGGCTAGGATGAGGCCACCAGAAAGGACAGGGAGAGTCTGGAGGGGGAGGAAGGCAGCCAGCCACGGACACATGAACTGAAGAAGAGCAAATGGCTCCCTCCCAAGGATAAATCCATGGACACAGACATCCACAGAGAGCAGGCCGTAGGTCAGTAAGGGGCAGCCAGAAAGCAGAAACAGGTACTTGTTTTGGGACATGCACATTTCCTTCCCACCAAGTTGGGCTGGGGCACAGAGAGGGCTCTGATTCTTTTTATTATTTTAAAATTTTCTGTAGAGACAAGGGACAAGACACTGTGTTGCTCAGCCTGATCTCAAACTCCTGAGCTCAAGCAATTTTCTCACCTCAGACTTCCAAAGTGCTAGGGTTATAGATATGAGTCACTGCACCCCAGCCTTGGTTCTTGATTCAGTGCTGACTGTAAGTCATGTTCATTTGTCATAAGTCAAGGATCTATAGATTCAGTTTATGCTCCGTTTTCTGCACAGTATACTTCAATAAAAATAAGTCATTGAAATGGAATCATATCAAGATAAATTTTTTTTAAAAGGTACAAGGGTGTCTGGGGAAGATGTCACAAACATATAAAAAATTTCTGGGAAAAAACTCCCAAGAAACCTAGCTGTAGTTACTGCTGAGAAACAAAACTGGAAAGGAGGGCCAGGAAGAGGAAGCAGCAGGAAGGAGAGAGGGCAACACACCATCAGTCTTGCACCCTCCCGCAGTGCTGCTCAGATTTCCCAACATGAACACACACCATCTGTATACATGCTCACCTCACCCATAAACCAAGCATTTGCCGAAGGCCAGCAGCAATCCTTGATGTGCTAGAGAACAGGATCAAGAAAGATGCACAGCATCTGTACTTCATGAGTTTAAAGAGTCAGCTTCTAAGTCAAGGACACAGTCAGTATAGATGGAGAAAGGCAAGCTGCCCACTGACTGGACAGCGGGTATGGAAGGGCAGGCTTGCTCCACCTGGAAGCCACTCTGGATTCTGCAGGTGAAGGTGTATGTGTGCAAGGTGGGGGCAAGCAAGGAAGAGACAGGATGAAGACGACGAAGAGGTGAAAGCAGAACGGAGTCAGGAGCTCACCCACCATGCTCTGCCAACGCCCTTCACACTGTCCACCTGTGCCACCTGACTTAGGTCATATGGGCTTCCTCCACCTCAGTGAATTTTGCATAGCACTTTATCAATATTTGGCAGCAGGACGTGTTGATGTTTGCCTACCAGTGGACACATTTTCTATTTGGTCCACTTAGTCACATATGAACAAATTCAACCACGGTGGGAAAGAGAGGAGGCAGCATCCTCAGCCAAGTGGCACAGGGGAGAGCAGTGACAAGAGATGCTTGATGCCAATAGCAGCTGCCCTCGGGCAGCACTGAGTCCAGGGTTGATAGGTGAGTGAACCCAGCTACCCCTCTACTCAACACAGAAATGCACCAAAGATGCTTCTCCAGAAACCCTCCTTTTTTTCACTGTAGTAAAATACACTTAACATAAAATTTACCATTTTAACCATTTCTAAGTGTATGGTTCAATGGCACTAAGCACAATGACACTGTTGTACAGTCATCACCACCTTCCATCTCCAGAACTTTCTCATCTTGTAAAACAGAAACTCTGTCCCCACTAAATACTGACTCCCCATCCTTGCTAAATACTGATTCAAATCCCATTCTCACTCGGCCCCTAACACCCTCCACTCCTTTTTCTGTCTCTGTGAATCTGAGTACCTTAGGGACATCAGTGATTGGTTTATTTCACTCAGCATAATGTCCATGTTTTAGCATATGTCAGGATTTCCTTCCTTTTTAAGGTGGGATAATATTCCATCATATGGATATACTACATTTTGTTTCTCCAGTCATCCATCAGACCCTTGGGTTGCTTCTACCTTTTGGCTATTGTGAATGATGCTGCAATGAACGTGGGTGTGCAAATAACTTTTTGAGACCCTGCTTTCAGTTCTTCTGATATGTACCCAGAAGTGGCATTGCTGGATCATATGGTTAATTCTTTAGAAAAAAATGATCAGGATACCACACTGTCTTGCATAGCCACTGCACCATTTTCCATTCTCACCAATAGTACAGTACACAAGGGTTCCAATTTCTCCATATCCTTACTAACCCTTATTTTCTGGATTTATTTTGTTTTGTTTTATTTTTTGAGTCGGGGTCTCACTCTGTTGCTCAGGCTGGAGTACAATGGCATAATCATGGCTCACCATAACCTTGACTTTCTAGGCTCAAGTGATCCTTTAGCCTCAGCCTCCCAAGTAGCTTGGACTATAGATGCACACCACATCCAGCTGATTTTTTGTAGAGACAAAGTCTTGCTATGTTGCCCACACCATTACAAATTCCTGGGCTCAAGTAATCCTCCTGCCTTGGCCTCCCAAAGTATTGGGATTACAGGCATAATCTGCGCCTGGCCTTGTTTTTTTTTTGTTTAATAGTAGTTACCCTAATGGGCTCCACGCCACTGTGGTTTTGATGTTGAGCAATATTTTTTTTTTTGAGTCGGGGTCTCACTCTGGCACTCAGGCTGGAGTGCAGTGGCACAATCATGGCTCACTGTAGCCCTGACCTCCTAGGCTCAGGAGATCCTTCTGCCTCAGTCTCCTGAGTAGCTGACACATGCCACCATGCCTGACTTATTTTTTGATTTTTTCTTTTTTTTGAGTCAGAGTCCCACTCTGTCTCCCAGGGGGACTCTGACTCCCAAGCTGGAGTGCAGCGGCATGCTCACAGCCACCGCAGCCTTGATCTGCTGGGCTCAGGTGATCCTTCAGCCTCAGCCTTCCAAGTAGCTGGAACTACAGGCATGTGCCACCATGATTGGCTAATTTTTCTTGATTTATTGTAGAGATGAGGTCTCGAATCCCTGGGCTCAAGCAATCCTCTCACCTTGGCCTACCAAAGTGCTGGGATTATAGGCGTGAGTCACCATGCCCAGACTATTTTTTTATTTAAAAAATGTTGTCGAGATGAGGTCTCACTATGTTGCCTAGGCTGGTCTCAAGATCCTGGGCTCAAGCAATCTCCCTGCCTTGGCTTCCCAAAATGCTGGGGTTACTGGTGTGAGCTACTGCACCTGGCCGAGCATCTTTTAATATGCTCATTTGACATTTGTATGTCTTCTTTAGAGAAATATCTTTTGCATTTTGTAATTAGGTCTCTTATCTTTTTTGTTGTTGAGTTTTAGGAGTTCTCTATATACACTGGATATTAATTCATCAGATATATGATTTGCAAATTTTATCCCATTCTGTAGAATGCCATTTTATTGTTTATATTGTCTTCTGGTGCACAAAATGTTTAAATTTTGATGAAGTCAAATTTGTCTTTATTTTTATCTTTTATTGCCTATGCATTTGGTGTCAAATTCAAGATATCATTGCCAAATCCAATGTCATAAGACTTTGGCTTGGCCAGGCGTGGCGGATCAAGGTGGTAATCCCAGCACTTTAGGAAGCCAAGGCAAGAGGATTGCCTGAGCCCAGGAGTTTGAGACTAGCCTGGGTAACCTAGCGAGACCTCATCTCTACAAAAGATCAAAAAACTTAGCCAGGTGTGGCAGTATGCATCTGTAGTCCCAGCTAATTGGAAGGCTGAGGCGATCCCCTGAGCCCAGCAGGTTGAGGCTGCAGTGACCATAAGCAAGGCACTGCACGCCAGCCTGGACGACAGAGTGAGATGAGACTCCAACTCAAAAAAAAAAAAAAAAAAAAAGACTTTGGCCATATGTTTCCTTATAAAATTTTTACAGTTTCATGTCTTATATTTAGGTATTTGATCCATTTTGAGTTAGTTTTTGCATATGGTTTTAGGTAAGGGCCCAACTTTATTCTTTTGCACGTGGACATCCAGTTTTCCCAGCACCGTATGCTGAAAGACTGTCTTTTCACCTCATTAAATGGCATTGTCAAAAATAATCTAGCCATGTTATGTAGGGTTTTATTTTTGGACTCTATTCTATTCCACTGGCCTATAAACTTGTGTTTATGCCAAGACCACACTGTTTTGATTACTGTAGCTTTGTAATAAGTTTTTGATATCAGCAAGTGTGACTCCTCCAGCTTTGTGGGTTTTTTTTGTATGTTTTTGAGTAGGAGTCTCACTCTGTCACCAAGACTGGAGTGCAATGGCATGCTCATGGCCACTGCAGCCTCAACTTACTGGGCTCAGGTGATCCTTCTGCTTCAGCCTTCCAAGTAGCTGGAATCATAAGTGTATGCCACCATGCCCAGCTAATTTTTTTTAAAAATTTATTATAGAGACGGGGTCTCGCCAAGTTGCCCAGGCTGGTCTTGAATCCCTGGACTCAGGCACTCCTCTTGGCTCTGCCTCCTAAAGTGCTAGGATTACAGGCGTGAGCCACTGTGCCCAGCCTGTGCTTCTTTTTCATGACTGTTTCGGCTATTCAGGCTTCCTTGAGATTCCGTATGAACTTTTAGATGGGTTTTCCCATTTCTGCAAAATAATATCATTTGGGATTTTGATAGGAATTACACTAAATCTGAGGATCACTTTGGGTTGTACTAACAGTTTAACAATATTAAGTCTTCCGATCTATAAACACAGGATGTGTTTCCCTTTATTTGTGTTTCTTTGATTGCCAGAAGGCCTATTATTGATGCTGGTATTTAAGATAAAAAAACATCAAGTATGTCACCCAGACCTGTCTAAACGCCCTTTGTGCCCATTCCCTGTTGGTCAGTTACTCATAAGGGCCAGCTCCAGGCAGATTAGGAGGGGCCCTTCCCTGCCTCCCACTCTTGCTCTGTGGACAGACCCAGACAGCAGGAGTCTGACTCTGCAGGGAAGAAAAAGTGTTCATTTCACACTGAAGTCCAACATTACTTATAACTAAGAAGATGTTCACATATACATTCTACTCTACTTAAGACCCACTGAGCCAGGCACAGTGGCTCACACCTATAGTCCTAGCACTTCGGAGGCTGAGGCAGGAGGACTGCTTGAGCCCGGCCTGGAGTTTGAGTTCAAGACCAGCCTAGGCAACAGAGTGAGACCTCATCTTTACAAAAAATTTAAAAAATAAAAAATGGCTGGGCATGGTGGCTCAAGCTTGTAATCCCAGCACTTTGGGAGGCAGAGGTGAGAGCACTGCCTAAACCCAGGGGTTCAAGACCAGCCTGAGCAACATGGCTAGACCTCGTTTCTACAATAAATCAATCAGTTGGATATGGTGGCACATGCCTGTGGTTCCAGTTACTTGGAAGGCTGAGGTGGAAGGATTGCCTGAGTCCAGTAGGCCGAGGTTGCAGTGGCTGTGAACGTGCCACTGCATTCCAGCCTGGGCGACAGAGTGAGACTTCGACTAAAAAAAAAAAACTAAATAAATATAATAAAAAATAAGCCAGATGTGGTGGCACGCACCTGTAATTCCACCTACTTGGGAGAACTGCCTGAACCCAGGAGGTAGAGGCTGTAGTGAGCCGTGATTGTGCCACGGCACTCCAACCTGGGTAATCGAGGGAGACCGCCACTCAAAAAAAAAAGAACCACCCCTCCCCTACCTTGGGGAAGTAAATCTTCTCTAATTTACTTTTAAATAAACTATATTTTCTAATCTAAAAAACAAAAAACAAAAAGCAAAACAAACAAAAGAACCAGCAGAACACAACAGACTGATCTGGTCTAAGCCTGAGCCCCATCTCCACAGTCACAGTGGAGTTTCCCAGTGACCATATGCTGTAATCTAACCTACTCCAAGAACAGCACCAAAACCACACAGTTCTCTAAGGCTGTTCTTCAACCTAAGTCACTCTCCTCTGAGAGCTCTATGTGGACACAACTGTGGTGCACTGGGTTCCAAGTTCTACCCATGGAGGGCACTGGTTGTGCTCAGAAGACACCACCCTCTGCTTTGAGGTGCCTTGTCTCTCTCAGGACATCAGTATGAACACAAGCTAGATGCTTCAATGTAGTCAAACCATTAAGTATAAGTTTTAGAATTTATATTGCAGCAAACTAAAAGAAGTCAAAATTAAAATTACAGTATATCTCAGCTAGGCATAGTGGCTCATGTCTGTAATTCCAGAACTCTGGGAGGCCAAGGCAGGTGGTCTTAAGCCCAGGAGTTCGAAACCAGCCTGGGCAATATGGTGAAACCTTGTGTCTATGAAATATCAACAAAAACTTAGCTGGGTGTGGTGGCGCGCCTGTAGGCCTAGTTACTTGGGATGTTGAGATGGAAGGATCGCCTGAGCCCAGGAGGTTGTGGCTGCCATGAGCTGTGATCGTCATGATCATGCCACTACACTCCAGCGACAGAGACCCAGACTCAAAAAAAAAAAATCAATCTGACTTTAGGCCAATATTACAAATCATCTGCCCCTTCCATTTATACTCCAATAAAAAAGAATCCAGGCTGGACCAGTAACTCACACCTGTAATCCCAGCACTTTAAGAGGATTGCTTGAGGCCAGTTCAAGACCAGCCTGGGCAACACAGCAAGATACCATTTCTTTTTTTTTTTTTTTTAATTTTAAAGATGTGGGGTACAATTCAGAATTAGGTATACAAATGGTCATTGTAGAGGTAAAGTTTGGGCCTCACTTTGGTACCCACTTCACCTGGTTTGAGATCAGGTTCCCTTGTTGATAAAGTGTGCGTCCCCAGCAGTTTCCCATTACTGTCAATCCCTTTCTTATGGTATTATTATAACTGTTCAGGGTCCACTTATGAGTGAGAACATGTGGTACTCAGTTCTTTGTTTCTGTGATAGATCACTAAGTATTATAGACTCTAAGTGCATCCAAGTTGCTGCAAAGTTCATAATGTTGTCCTTCTTTATGGTTGCATAATATTCCATCAAGTATATGCACCACGTTTTAAAAATCCAGTCCACTTTTGATGGGCAGCATGATTGGTTTCATGTTTTTTCTACTGTGAACAATGCTGCAATAAACATGCATGTGCAGGTATCTTTTTACCTAGAGTGATTTGAGCTCCTCTGGGTATATTCCTAAAAGATCTAAAAATTGGCCTTTCATACAACCCAGCAATCCCCCTTCTGGGTATATACCCGGAAGAACTCAAATCACTCTAAGATCCTATTTCTAAAAACATTTTTTAAATTACAAAAATTAAATAATCCGTCAGTTAAAACCAGGAACATTTGAAATTCCTAATGCAGGAAACTCAGAGCAGAAAGTCAACACTATTTTAAGCACCTCTTAATGTCTCCCTCTCCATGTGGAATCTGTAACTGTGATTGAGGATGCACCTGTGCCCTATTCCTTGCCACCATACCTGATGGTTCCTGTGGGGGATGGGAGGGGGCTGATGAGGTGGGCCATGGTGTCTGGAATGTTGATGGTCAGGGGTGAGATGTGTGGCTGCACGGCCTTCACCGGGGACTCAGGCGCCTCTTGTTTTTCCCTCTTCTCACTGGACAGGGCAGTGAACGTTATCTTGATGTTTGTGCTCGGGAACCTAAACGTGCACCTGGAAAAGAAAAGCCCACCATCAGTGCCCTTCTGTTGTTTGAGCCGGAGCAGGAGCAGTGTCCCAATTGTCACCCACGGCACTGAAGCAGCTAAGGACACACATACAACACCCAAGCTCACCTTACCACATTATTACGAGCCACTGAATGAATAAAACCACAAATAAAGCATTTCATGACTTTAAAACACTGGTAGGCAAAACATGATTTAGATCAGCCAAACAGGAAAATAAAAAGCATGGGTGCAAAGAAGATTCAAACACTACTTTATCTGCATTACTTCTTTTAAAATAAATGCAAAATACATTTTAGGTCTTACAGAGTTAAAACAAAGACTTTTTCAAATTCCACTTAGCACGTACTATTCCTTTTTGGGTCACTAGGCAACAGGCAATTTTGTAGTGGCTTTCTTATTTAAGAAATATCATTCCTTTTTAAAAAACAAACAAAAAAATCTACCATCTTTTTCTTTTCTTTACTTGAGCTTATTTGTCCCCTGAAATTCCTATTTGGTAAGTCTATTTCCTAATGTATTTTTTTTGTTTGTTTTTTTGAGTCAGAGTCTCATTCTGTCACCCAGGCTGCAGTGCAGTGGCATGCTCACAGCCCCTGCAGCCTCAACCTGCTGGGCTCAGGCGATCCTTCTGCTTTAGTCTTCCAAGTAGCTGGAACTACAGATGTGTGCCACCACACCCAGCTAATTTTTTGATTTATTATAGAGATGAGGTCTCGCCATGTTGCCCAGGCTGGTCTTGAACCCGTCAGCTTAGGCAATCCTCTAGCTTCTGCCTCCCAAAGTGCTGGGATTATAGGCATGAGCCACCACGTCCAGCACATCTTTTTCACTAAGCAAATGAGAGCCAGAGACATTGAACTGCAGGGGGAAAGGTTTGCAATGCAATACTCTGGTTCACATTTAATGTAGCTTCCTTGACATAACCCAAGTTAAAATTTAAAAAAAGGTAATGCAAGCCAAATACCTTCAAAGAATAAAATTTTAAAATAGCCACAGACTCTCAGTCTTTAAGTGTCACTGTGAACCCAGTTAAACATCTTTTATTTGCCTGTAAATGGCCCAAACAACAGGCCAGCAGTGCTTGCTCAGCTCGCGTCTGCGCATACACCCCAGGCACCCTCACCAAGGAGGCCAGCCCTGCCCACCATCCTGTTCTCCCAAGCACATGCCCAGGAAGGGTCTAGTCTATGGAGATAAGAGACTACCTGTGTCCCTCCCACTTCCAGGGACATCTCCAAGGCAACAGTTTCCAACACTTTAGGTGGGGCAAGAAGGGGCATCATTGCAGGGTTTCAACACTTGCTTCCTCACCTTACACTCCCACCTTCAAGCCCCTCGCCCTTTCCTTCCCTTGTGAGACACACCCCGCTGGTCTGCCCTCCCCGTGGTCTCTTTGGATGGAGCAGAGTCTAACAGATGACCACTCTTTCCAGCCCTACTTCCTGGAGCTCCTTAATTCCTTCTAGACACTCCTATTTTTACCTTCCAATGTTCAATGCCCCAGACCTAGAATTCAGTGTCTCCCTTAGTCTATGCTTACTCCTGGGTGAGCTCACCCAGGTCTCTGACCTTGAATTCCACACTCACTCAAATGGCTCCAAAGTCCCCACTTCCAGCCCTGGTTCCTCCCTACACTCTGAATCTCATGTGCACCAAGACCATAGCCAAAGCTCTCTCCTGGGGCTCCCCTCAGCAGTGACCAGCATCACTTAGTTATACCAAAAATGTGGGAGTCCCCCAGACCACCTACCTGTGCTGTGAGCTCTCCCCTTTAAATCACACCCATCATCAAAACTCAAAATGTACACTGAGGCGAAAGGATCACCTGAGCCCAGCAAGTCGAGGCTGTAGTGGCTGTGAGCGTGCCACTGCACTCCAGTCTGTGCAACAGAGTGAAATTCCAACTCAAAAAAAAAAAAAAAAGATACTGAGCAAAGATGCCACCTTCTTGTCTTGTTCATCTTCTAGGAAAAAAGGTTCGCAAATCACATGTCCAACAAAGGACTCTCATCCAGATGATGTAAAGAACTATCCAAAGTCAACAAGAAAACAATCCATTAGAAAAAAGACAAAAGGCTCGAACAGATACTTCATCAAAGAAGATATATGGGTGGCAAATAAACACATAAGATGTTCAATATAGCCGGGCTCGGTGGCTCAGCCTGTAATCCCGCACCTTGGGAGGCTGAGGTGAGTGGATTGCCTGAGCCCGCGGGTTCGAGACCCACCTAGGCAACTTGGCGAGACCTCATCTCTACGATAAATCAAAAAATTAGCCGGGCGTGGTAGCGCATGCCTGTAGTTCCAGCTACTTGGAAGGCTGAGGCAGAAGGATCGCTGGAGCCCAGCAGGTCGAGGCTGCGGTGGCCAGGAGCGGCCACTGCACTCCAGTCTGGGTGACAGAGTGAGACTCCAACTCAAAA
>CAUYQG010050144.1:0-14162 GCA_963574415.1 Tarsius wallacei | reverse complement strand
CACGAACATTTAAGTTGGAGTCTCACTCCGTCGCCCAGACTGGAGTGCAGTGGCCGCTCCCGGCCACCGCAGCCTCGACCCGCTGGACTCCGGCGATCCTTCCGCCTCAGCCTTCCAAGTAGCTGGAACTACAGGCGCGCGCTACCACGCCTGGCTAATTTTTTTTGATTTATTGTAGAGATGAGGTCTCGCCTGCCCAGGCGGGTCTCGAACCCGCGGGCTCAGGCAATCCACTCACTTCAACCTCCCAAAGGCGCGGGTTTACAGGCTGAGCCACCGAGCCCGAGGTAGGTACTTTTATGCCTGTTTTCCAGTTAAAGAAACTGAGGTTTGGCTGAGTTAAATAATTTTTAAAGGCCACATGTGTGATGAAGATTGGGCTTGACCCCATGTTTCTTTGCCCTGAAAGCCCACCTCCCAGATGTAGATGGACAACTTACTTCTGTGATTTTTTTCACTTAGTTGCCTTTCTTTGATCTCAGTCCTCAAGATAATTTATTTTCAAATCAAGTGCACTGGGCCAGTCATCCAAGAATCATTGATAATTATTTGAACTCTGGAGCTCACTTTTCCCTTCCTCTTATTGTCCAATTCACTTCTAGCCACATATTGCAGTAGTCTTGAGGCACGGTGTTCCCTCTAGGGAAAAACAATTGTTCATAGCTTTGTGACATGAGCAGGATTAATTATTGACAAGGATAATTGGTAGGTAAATTCATTTATAATATCATTCAAGTCAGATTTTGGCAGCATCCTAAGAAATGACTCACCCTTCTCCTCTTCTGTTCTAATCGAGGCTCCTTTTTCTGATCCCTGGAAAAACTCTGTTGATAAAGTTCACCTTTAGCTGAAATTTAATCACATCATTGGGATCACATCTACCAACTAGAAGGTGAGAAAATCAGCCTATTTACTAGACACTTCAGAGTCTTCTTATGTGCAATGACTTGTTTGAAGGATTACTTTTTAAAATTACCAATGGATTGATTAATATTCGTTGTACAATACTAAAAAATTACAAAACATTAACTAGTTACAAATGTAGTCACATATCTGGATTTCTGTTTTTCAATTCCATTCATAGCAAATGACCATTTTGATTAATGTAAAGAGGAGTAGGGTACTTTAAGACAATACTAGTCATTAATGCCTTTGCTCAGATTAGTTTTCATATTAGTAGCATTACTCAGCAGGATCCCTAGGGAGGGAGATATGGGACAGGTGAACTTTGATGAGAAAAAGAGAGGTTATATAAGTTGGACAATGGTTTTGGTTGTTATGACTGAATTAGCCTGTTATTTCATTCTGTTTCCTACTTTTCCAGGACTAAGTCCTTCTCATCTAGACATCTAGCAGACAAGTTTGTGCTGGTAACTGAAAGGGAAATGAGTTAGCAATCAGGAGGTGGCAGGATGAAGCTTGGTGCCTGGAAGGGAAAAATGAATTCTGCTTGGAGGAAGTAGGGTATACCCAGAGAGAATGGGCCTCTCTCAAATCTTAACATAGAGAAGTAAATAATGTGAAATGTTGCTTTTTTACTGTGTCACAGGCTGTAAGAGACACTTGAAGGGCAGTATTTTTTTCCCCAAGGCCTTTCAGTAACATAGAGCTTTACCTATTAGAGACCATAGTTCCTTGAGGTAAAGAAGCACAGTCAAGGATCAATGAGGTATCCACTCTAAGCTGCAGAACTGCTGTGAAAGATTTGGTCCTGGAGAGAGCAAAAAACCAGAATGGAACAAAGGTAGTCCACATCAGTTAGGGTTTGTAGGAAAGAGATAAGAACAGCACAATGGGAAATAAATTGATACTCTCTGATGGGATTTAAGAAAACAAGAAGGCCTTTCAGAGACAAAAGGATAAAGTGGGAACAATTCATATATAAGACAGAGTGTGAGATTAGCAATGACTAAAAAATGACTAAAAGCCTGAGCTTAGTTTTGAGATCAATCTTTTGAAAGGAGCAGGATAAGCAAATTGTTGATAGTTTGAAAATGTTGAAGTTTTATCATGAAGGGTTATAGACCAAATTGCCTCAAACCAACTGCTTACTTTGTTCTCCTGTGACTTATTCATCCATACAATTAATTGCTATTGTCTGTGCTTCTAGATGTTTTCACTTAGTTCTGCCCTGTTTCATTCATGCATTCATTAAGCATTTGATAAAACCTCTTGTATACCTGGAAACTGAATGTGAAGTTATGAGAACTTAAAACATTTTTTGAAAAAATGCATATTCCCTGCCCTTGAGGAGCTTTTAATATTATTTTGGAAACAAGACACTCAGTTATTTTTAAAATTTGTTTCTGGCTTTATTGAGGTATAATTGACAAAAATTATATATATTTACAGTGTACAATATGATGTTTTGATATATGTATACATTGTAAAATGGTTACCATGATCAAGCTAATGAACATATCTGTCACCTCACATAGTGATCATTTTTGTGTTGTAGTGAGAATATTCAAAATCTACTCTCTAGCAAATTTTGAGTATGCAATACAGTATTAATAACTATAATCATCATGCTGTCTATTAGATCTATAGAACTTATTTATCCTGCATAACTGAAACTTTGCACTCTTTAACCAACATCTCCCCCAAGGATTTTTAGTTATTAAACAATTTGAAAATCATGATGATACAGAAATTATCTTAAAATATTTTGGCCATAACATGGGTTAAGTAGTTATTTTGGTAGGCTGTCCCTGAATGAACGATTATGTCTAACTTTTTTCATTATGGTAATGGACTCTGAGTTGTAAATTTGAGGCAAAGGGGTCATTGTGAGTTGAGGTTTGCTGGGGAGGGGGATCCTAAGCTGGACCTGGCTGAATGGGAATGGAGGAGAAAAAAAACAATAGGCATAGATGCAGAAGCAGGAATTGCAAGATGTGTATTTGGTAACAATAAGTAGAAAGGTTTGATTGGAATACGGGGCTCATGTTGGGCAGTCAGTTAAACTCTGAGTGTGTAGGTGCTTGAATGGCAGTCTGAACATATTGACTTCAATTCTATAGAGCTTTTGGGTAGAAAAATGGCATAATCATTTTATATCATTTTTGGTCACTTAACAGTATAGCATGTCCATTTCACATACCAGGTAATCTTGAAAAGATTGCATTTTAAATTGAAACAAGTAGGATTAATACATTAAGGGATATTTCCTAGATTTTTGTCTTCCAGTGTCCATGTGCCAATTAGAGCCTAAAATTAATTTTCACAGTTGATGGTATTAGAGTGACATTCTCCCTGACCTAAGTGTGCCTCCTTGGCATTCCTATACCCAAGTGAAATCTTATGACAAAAAAAGCTTTCTGTTTATAAAATTTATTTCCATCTTCTATGGACTATCACCATCTGGCTATATCAAATTGCACAATAACCCTAAAAAATAAGAGTGTTCTTTTCCATCATATGAGGAAAGACCTTTCAGGAAGGTGAATTGTAGCATCTGGTAAAGTCATACATCTGGAATTAGAATTCAACTCTGTTACTTCCTAGCTAAGTCACTTTGAGCAAGTTTCTTCACCTCTCTGGGCCTCAGTTTCTTCACCTACAGAATGAGGAGAAACATTCATACACCATATGTTTGTGGATTAATGAACATCATGAATGCAAAGCTTTTAGCACAGAGTTTGGCATATAATAAGTGTTCAGTAAGTGCTATCATTTGTTGAAAGTGGTGTTGATGGTTTTGAGAGCATACTGTATGGAAGGTAGCATAGTGAATTGGTTCAGAGAAGAGCATGACTTCTGGAGTTCAGCTATGTTGACTTGAATACCCGTTGTGCTTTGTGACCTTGAACAAGTAACTTAACTATTCTGTGCCTGGATAATGAGGCATTGGATAATGAGGATAATAGTGGTAACTATCTCATGGAATTATTATGAGGGTTAAATAAGTAAACACATGTAAAGACCCCTAGAACACTGTCTGACACATAGCAAATCCCAATAAGTGCTAGCTACTATTACATGCCAGGCACTATGCTGTAGGTTTTATATACTTTATCTCATTTTATCCTCAACCTCCTTGTGAGGTTGAGGTAGGTATTAGTACAATATTATCCCCATTTCATAGAAAAGAAAACTGAGGCTCAGATAAATTAAATTCCAGTTAGTAATGTGTCTAAGGTCACACCATTAGCGAATAACTCGAGTCAGGTCTGTCTGACTCTAAAGGCCTTAATCCGTTTAACCACTGCTCTATATTGTACGGCTGGTTTTTTGCAGGAAGAACTTTCAGTGTGGTATGCCACCAGATAATTGAAAGGCAGGAGAGCTGACCTGGAGGGAAAGGTGAATTTGATGTGAGATACACTGAGTTTGAGACACTGGAAGGAGGTTTCAGGGGATGATGTGTTGCTGTTTCCTATGGAAAGCTGTGTTCTCTTTAAAAGTAAGCAGTCTGTTCTGAGCCCGTGATATAAACACTACAGGAGATTTGCACTGCTTAATTAGAAAACTTTGGCAGTACATTAAAATAGCAATAACACAAACTTTTACTTTAAAGGGCAAAAAGCTAATGAAGAGTAAGGGTAAAAAGAAGAGCAAATGTCCTGAGAAGTCAGTTATGCCAGCCCCCCTCCCCCAAAAAAGAATTAAGAATCAAACAGGAAGCAAGCTTAGGAACACAAAAGAACAGAGGTAGGTGACATTGAAAAAAATCTCATAGGTCAAATCCACGGCTACAAAGTAGAACTCAAAAGGAAGAGCACCAGCAAGAAGGAAAGACCCTAGGGTCTTAAGCACTTGACAGTACTTGGTTAGTGTTTCCATTTCCACATGGTCTTGACTTATAGATTAATCCTTGTTTTTCTGCTTTCTTTTAGAGTGCTTACAATCTGAAATTCTTCTTTATGATATTTACTTCTTTAGCTCTGGAAAGTGTCCATAATCAAATAAGAATAGCCCTAGTAGTGGGATAATAATTATAACTAAAACTAGTAGAGCACATGTTATGAGCCAGACCCTATTCTACTTGCTTTACATATATTAACTTGTATAATCTTAACAATACCACCTGAGAAAGACACTATTATTATCCCCATTTTATAGACAAGAAAACTGAGACACAGAGAAATCAAGGAATTTGTCAAGATCATACAGCCGATAGGTGGCAGAGCCAGGATTCAAACCTAAGCAGTTTGGCATTAGTATCTGCAGGTTAATCACCACATTATACTGCCTCATTGGACCATTATCTGCCACTAACATTTTAGTTTGATTTAGGTTTTTCTGCTTTTTTTTTTCAGTGTGATAACTAGCTGAGAGCTGGGTAGAGAAAATCTTAGAGTCACCAAATTCACATGTGGTTACCAGTCAGATAACTGAGTTAAGTTCTGGGCCTCCCTCCAGGAGAGGAATTGTGTGGCTAAAAGTGGAAGAATGCCAGTTAGACCAGTTTTGGACCAACTCTACAGTTAATTGTTGTCCTTTTATAGGAGTTGTTGTGATAGACTCTTTTACCAATATCTTCTCTGAGAAGTAATTCAGCATAGCATTTAAGATCACCAGTCAGCTATAAAGGCAAACAAACAAGTTCAAATGCAAGCTCTGATATTTGCTATGTGACCTTATTTAAGTCATTTACATTTTATGTGCATCAGTAATACTGGTAAAATGTAGAGAAAACTAGTACCAATATTACAGGATTGTTAGAAGAAAAAAATGAAATAAATCAGTGGGTTTTTTGTTTGTTTGTTTGTTGTTTTTAAACTGACTGGTTGCAGTTGCTCACACCTTTGAGAGGCAGAGACAGGAGTTTGAGGCCAAGAATTAAAGAATAGCCTGGGCAACATAGTGATACCCTATCTCTACAAAAAAAATTAAACAGGTGTGGTGGTACTTGCCTGTAGTCCCAGCTACTTGGGAAGCTGAGGCAGGAGGATTACCTGAGCCCAAGAGTTAAAGTTACAGTGAGTTATGATCATGTCGCTGCACTCCAGCCTGGATGACAGAGGGAGACCCCCACCCCTAAAACAAAACAAAAAAATCAAAAACTAGTACAGAGTAAGCACAGATCATTTTGCTGTTATTCCCTCTGGGGAGTGTTTGGGAACCTCAGTAGTTCATTTCTGAGCCCGACTCACTAGCCATTCTTTCTTTTTCCTGCCATCTTTCAGGTCTTCATTTGTAACCATGGATTTTCTTTCCCATACATTTGACTTTAAGTTTAAAGAAAAAGGGCATTTATTCAGACCAGTCAACCTTTGGGCAGCCTTCATCATATTCTTTGCCAAGATGTGTCAGTAAATTAAATCACTTTGCTCAAGGGCAGAGTGAAAGGAAACATGAACAAGAGATTGATGTTGAAAAGGCACCAAGATGGCAGTACCTATTTTCTTAGTGAAGCATTTTCCAAAGTGTGGTCTATGGAATTAGTCTCATGAGATGTTCCTGGGGGAAGTAAAACAGTTTGCATTGTCATAAAGTTTGGAAATTAGAGCATACTATATTTCCTTCTTAGAGAACCACACTCCCCACTAGTCTATTAAACGCTTTAAACAGGTCTGCAATAAGGAATATTTTTAACTGTCTTACTAAACATTTCATAAAATAAAAATAATAATTTGACCTTAAAAATTCTTTCTGTACTCAAAGTAGAAAATTACCTGGATGTGATGGTCATCTCCAAGTATGCTACCAGGCAGGCTATTGCCATACAGCAGAAAAGCTCAAAAACCTAATTAAGATGCTTGAACCATATGATTTATTGAGTTAATTTAAAATATACAGTGAAAAGCAAAGGAGACTAGATAGGTACATTAACATGAAGAATAAGGGTCTACTAATGCAGCTCATCAGTTCATTAAAATGAACCTATTGAACTGGTTATTTGTTTTCAGATAACAGTAATGAATAATTAACACTTATTAAATGCCAGGTACTATTCTATGCTTTTTGCATATACTTAACACAACCCTAGGCGTGCAAATATTTTGGTATGGATGGTAGTAAAATGTTCAGTTCACAAAACAAACATCTGGTTTTGTTTAAGTCAATTATTTGAGCACCTAGAGCTTGTTGTTATGATTTTCCCTTTAGATTTTATTAAGAAGGAAATAAATCATAAGACTCTGGAGGTAAAGATATGGGTGAATTAAGCATATGCAACTAATTTCACTCTAAGAGTTTCCACCATTCCTTGGGTCCAGTGAAATCTTCTGGTGTAATACAAATGAGAGCAAGGGAGCTGTACTAAAACCAGAGGAAATGAGTGATTTATGTGAAGTCAAAAACATCCTTCCTTCTTCTCATACTCAGCTCTCAAAATGTTGGCAACCTTATCTTTGTCCTGCAGGCTGGAGATTAGCATCATATTCTCTGGGAAATCTAACCGGCTTAAGAGAGAATACCCAAATATACTGACATTGGGGAGTTCATCAAAACTGTAATGCCTGTAAACTACAGTAAAATGATTTTTTAAAAAAGGCATAAAGCCCAAAAGGGTACAGATAACTCAATGGAAGACAACAGAAATATTTTGGAAGATGGAAAGCAGGTAGATCAAGGTTAACTGATTTGGTAAATTTAAGAAAAGTTAATATTAGACTAGCAGTCGGGAAAGCTGGGAGCCAACATGGTTCACCCTGTGGAGTCATCAAAAGAATCATAATTGAAGGTATCTTGTACCTCCGATTTAAAACGATTTAAGAAGTAGATCCCTAGATATGCTCCCTCACTTTCTACTTCCAGGTGGGTTCCCCTCTCTGCCTCAGTAAAAAACTAGATATTAATTCTCTAGAGATAGTAAAATTGAGGATATCTGGACTGTGGGATGCCACGAATAGCTGACAGCTTGAACATCATAAGGAACATGAGATTAAGTGAAATGAATTCTGAGTACTGAAATCCCAACATTTTCCTCTTTCTAGACTCTGTTCAGAAAAAGCATACAAAAGTTGGAAATAAGGCTAAAAGAGTGCAACCTGTTCTTTTGATGCTATATAGAACATTAACAAACCCACCAAAGGATGATTTAATTTTCCAGGGAGAAATACCTTTATTTGACTTTGCTACTTATATTAAACTTAATGAAGTTTTATGTTAACTTGAAGATTTTACCCAAGAGTGATACAAATAATTTTTGTCCTGTAGAAGAGATAACTCTAAAGATTATTGTCTTTTGTTGGATATTAACTGGTTGTATATCAAACCTAGCAATCTTATTTTAAAATTCCTTCATAAAGGACTATAAATAATGACGTTTCTCAAACTGTTCTTCAATTTTCTTGACCCTAGAATCATGTTTTTAATCTTTTGTGCATTATACTTTGACAGTTTCTAGGACATTGGCAGTCATGCATTTACCTCCAGGTAGAAAACTGAGAGTATTTCTTGACAATATTAACCACCTAAAGAGGAAAAAACTATAGATACTGATATCCATTATTTTCTAACAAATGGCCCAGGCTGATCACTCTGTATCTAGGATGACCATATAATTTATTTTGCAAAATGAGACATTTTTGAGACTAAAGAAAGGCTTTATCAAAAATTTTGCTTGAACAACAGGCATAACCTGGGACTGATCTGGTAATCCCAGAACATGTGACTACTACCTATTGTGAAGCTCTCAATCAATAGTCCCATTCATGCTCTCAAATTTTCCAATCATCCCTTTAGTCTGCCTAATATAAGCTGAGAACCAAGCATTAAGGATTTGATGAAAGTGTCTAACTTGAAAGACATAGATCAAAACAAAGAAATAGCTAATGACAACATAGAGGGAGCAGAGACTATACAGGGGGAATAAAGAAAATGCTCCCAGAAAATGCTACCATAAGTATCGTTAGAAGGCTAAAATTTATATTGAATTCATGAGATGAGAAACAGATGATGTAAAAATTTACAGAACAGCAACAAGAAAACCCTTGGAAATTTAAAACATAACAGCATAAAGTTTTAAAAATAAGTGGGAGGGTGGGAAGATAAGGTTATAGAAATCTCACAGAAAGTACAGCAAAGAGACAAAAGATGAAAAGTAAAAGGAGAAAAGCAACAAGAAAATTAAAGGATCGATCAAGTAGGCCCAACCTCCAAATAATAAAAAAATCCAAAAAGTGAGAACAGAGAAAGTGGAAAAGAAGAAAGTCATCAGTAAAATAAAACAAAAAATTTCCAGGCTGAAGAATATGAATTTCCATATTTCAAAGGACAAATTAGTGCCCAGCAAAATTAATGAAAACGTGCTCAGAGCAAGGCACATTATTATGAAGTTTCAGACTATTAGATATAAAAAGAAATTCCTGTAAGCTTTTGAGATGGAGTAGGAGAAGGTCACATATAAAGTATAGATGAATGAGAGTAATTTTGACGATTTTTAACAGTAAAAAAAAGACAGAAGAAAATGGAACCATACTTTTAAAAATCTGAAAACAAAATTTCTAATTTTGTAACTCAAATTATTAGTTAGGTATAACCTTGTCTAGCCCAAGAGTAGAATAAAGATGTTTATAGACATGAAAGATCTCAACTTAATTTATTTCTGTGCATACTCTATTAGCCACTGAAGGATATGCTCCACCAAAATGAGGAAGTTAAACAAACAAACAAAAACAAATGTACTATGTGAAATAGGAGCTCCAGACACAGGAGAAATGCCAAAGAAATCTCCAGATTGAAGCAAAAAAGAGAACACAGTGTAAGATAGTACACTAAAGCATACAAGACAACTTGTTCAGATTGTTGATCAGAAGATTCTGAGAGAAACTTCTTCATGAATTTGATATTGATTCAATAATTGATTCAATATCTTTTTTTTGCAAAATTATTTAACTTTGATCATATTAAAATTTTTTTTATTATACAGATGTGGGGTACAATTCAGGGTTAGGTATACAAACATTGATTATGCAGGTACCCTTGTTGATGAGGTATGTCCCTCCCTCCCCTAGCAATTTCCCTCAACTGCCAATCCCACTCCCCCTCCCCTGACAGTTTCCCAGTACTGCGAATCCCTTTCTTATAGTATTACAATTGTTCAAGGTTCGCTTATGAGTGAGAACATATGGTACTCTGTTCTTTGTTTCTGTGATAGATCACTGGTTATCATTGACTCTAAATCCATCCAAGTTGCTGTAAAGTCCATATGTGTGTCCTTCTTTATGGCTGCATAATATTCCATTGCGTATATGTACCACATTTTTTTAAATCCAGTCCAGCTTCAATGGGAAGCATGGTTGGTTCCATGTTTTTGCTATTGTGAATAAAGTTGCAATAAACATACATGATGTACAATATCTTGAGAGCAGATTTTACAACTGAAGAAAATTTGAGGTAGAGTTAGTGATAACTATATAATAAATTAATAAAACAAATAAACACCTCACACAAGTATTAATTCCAGGGAAAATAAAAACCTATGCAGCAAAGTTAAAGTAGTTATAGGTTACTACATCGTCAAAATAATTTAAATATTAATCTAAACCAAATGTTGAGAGTTTGGGGAGGTGGGAGATATAATTTGTAGTGGGCAGGGAAAAGAAATAGTGCCAAATCTTCATTTTCCAAACTGGCAAATGAATAAATATTGCCTCAAACTGAAAATACATGAGTCAGCAATATGAACAGGTAAATTTAGAGATATGGTGATATGCATTAAAAAAATCAGTGAAAAAATTTTAAACTTATTTTTATTCATTTGTGATTGACAAATAAAAATTATGTATATTTATCATGAACAACATGTTGCTTTTAACAATGTATACATTGTGGGATGGCTAAATTGAGCTAACTAATATATGCATTACATCACATGCTTATCATTTTTTAGGGGGGTGAGAACACTTAAAATCTACCCTCTTAGTAAATTTCAAGAATATAATACAATAGCCAAAATCCAGAATCAGCCTGTGTTCATCAATAGACAAATGGATAAAGAAAACGTGATATATATGCAGTATAATAAAAAAAAAATCCTGTCATTTGCGACAACATGGATTAAACTGGAGGACATTTTGCTAGGTTAAATAAGCCAGGAACAGAAAGACAAATACTGCATGATCTCACCCATATGTTGAATCTAAAATACTGAACTCATAGAAGTAGATAGTAGAATGGTAGTTACCAGGGGCTGGGGCTGGTGGTAGTTCAGAAGATGTTGATCAAAGCACACAAAATTTCAGTTAGATAGGAGGAATAAGTTTAAGAAGTCTATTGTACAACATGGTGACTATACTTAATAACAATGTATTATATTCTTGAAATATAATTGTTTGATTGTTGATCAGAAGATTCTGAGAGAAACTTCTTCATTGTAATACAATGAACATTTTGGGGGCTACAGTTATGTCTTTGACATGCACATTTTATTTCCTTTGATCATATACCCAATAGTGAGATTGGTGAATCAGATGGTAATTCTACTTTTAGTTTTTTTAGGAACTACCATACAGTTCTCCATAATAGTGATACTACTTTACAATCCTACCAACAGTGTGCAAGGGATCTTTTTTCTTTATATCCTTTCCGACACGTGTTATCGTGCATTATTTTAAGAATAGCTATTCTAGCCACGTTCCGTGGCTCAACCTGTAATCCCAGCACTTTGGAAGGCTGAGGCGAGTGGCTTGCCTGAGCCCGTGGGTTTGAGACCAGCCCAGGCAACTTGGCAAGCCCTCATCTCTACAAAAAATCAAAAAATTAGCCGGGCATGGTAGTGCGCACCTGTAGTTCCGGCTACCTGGAAGGCTGAGGTGGAAGGATCGTCTGAGCCCAGCAGGTCGACACTGGGGTGGCTGTGAGTGTGCCACTGCACTCCAGCCTGGGTGATGGAGTGAGACTCCAACTCAAAAAAAAAAAAAAAAAAGAAAAAAGAATAGCTATTCTAACAGGTGGGAGATAATATATCATTGTGGTTTTAATTTGCATTTCTATAATTAATGAATGTGAATGCTTTTTTTCATAAACCTGTTGGTCATTTGTATGTCTTTTTTTGAGAAATTTCTATTCAAGTTCTTTTTTTTAGATTAGAAAATATAGTTTATTTAGAAAGTAAATTGGAGAGAGAGAGAAAGAGGGGATTCACCTTCCCAAGGGAGGGAAGTTGGCCCAAACTTAAGAAAACATGGCGACACCCATAGCTCAAAGAGCACATGGTCACACCAGAGTCTAGTAAGGCAATGGCCTCTATTCAAGTTCTTTAACCATTTAAAAAATTGAGTTAGTTGTTTCCTTACTATTGAGTTGTTTGAGTTTCTTATATATTTTTATTTTATTTTATTTTAGATTCAGGAGGTACACATGCATGTTCACTACAGGGACATATTGTGTCGTGGTGGGAATTGGGTCTCAGGTGGTCCATTCCCCAGATAGTGAACATTGTGGCCCATAGGTAGTTTCTTCCTGCCTTATTGGTGGCCCCTAGTGTCTATTATTTCTTTCTTTGTGACCATTTAGCTCCCACACATGAGTGAGAACATGTGGTGTTTGATTTTCTGTTTCTGACTCAGTTTATTTAAGATGATGATGTCCAGCTCCATTCAAGTTGCTGCAAAGGACATGATTTCATACATTTTTCTGGCTGCATAGTATTCCATGGTGTAATTAAACCACATTTTCATTATCCACTGATCAGGTGATGGGCATTTAGGTTGATTTCACTTCTTTGCAATTGTGAATTGTGCTGCAATGAACATGTGGGTGCAGGTGTCTTTTTTATATAGCAACCTCTGTTCCTTAGGGTAGATACCTATAGTGGGATTGCTGAATCAGGTTGTAGATCTACTTTTAGTCTTTTGAGTAATCTTCATATCACTTTCCATAAAGGTTTTACAAATTTACACTGCCATCAACAGTATATAAGCGTTCCCTTATACACATATCCATGCCAGAATCTATTTATTTTTATTTTTTAATACTGGTCATTCTGAATGCCGTAAGATAATATCCCATCGTGGTTTTAATTTGCATTTCCCTGATGATGAATGATATTGAACATTTTTTTCATATGTTTACTGGCCATTTGTATATCTTTTTTTGAGAGATGTCTGTTCATGTCATTTGCCCACTTTTTAATGGGGCTATTTGCTTTTTTCTTGCTGATATGTTTTGAGTTCTTTGTTGATTCTGTATATTAGTTCTTTGCCAGATGTAAAGTTTGTGAATATCTATCCATTCTGTAGGTTGCCTATTTGCTCTGTGGATTATTTCTTTTGCTGTGAAGAAGCTTTTTAGTTTAATTAAGTCCCACTTATTTATTTTTGTTTTTGTTGCATTTGCTTTTGGGGTTTTAGCCATAAATTCTTTGCCTAGGCCAATGTCTAGAATAGTTTTTCCTAGGTTTTATTCTATAATATTTATGGTTTCAGGCCTGACATTTAAGTCTTTAATCCATCTTGAGTTAATTTTTGTATATGGTTAAGGATGGGGATCATTTCATTTTTCCAATTTTCCCAGCATCATTTGTTGAATAGGGTGGCCCTTCCTCGGTGTATGTTTTTGTCTGCTTTGTCAAAGATCAGTTGATTGTAGATATTTGGGTTTATTTCTGAATTCTCTATTCCATTGGTCTATGTGTCTGCTCTTGTACCAGTACCATGCTGTTTTGTTTACTACAGCCTTGTAGTATAATTTGAAGTCAGATAATGTGATACTTCCAGCTTTGTTCTTTTTGCTTAAGATTGCTTTTGCTATTCTGCCTCTTTTTTTGTTCCATAAGAATTTTAGGATTGTTTTTCCTAATTCTGTGAGAAATGACATAGGTAGTTTGATAGGGATTATAGAACCTGAAGATTATTTTGGGCGATATGGTCATTTTAATACTGTTGATTCTTCCAATCCCCAAGCATGGGATGTTTCTCCATTTGTTTGTGTCCTCTGTAAATTCTTTAATCAGAATTTTGTAGTTCTCCCTGTAGAGATCTTACACCTCCATGTTAAATATATTACTAGGTATTTTTAGCTTTTTGGCTGCTATTGTAAATGGAATTGAGTTCTTGATTTGATTCTCAGTTTGGTTGCTATTGGTGTATAGTAGTGCTATTGATTTGTGTGCATTGGTTTTGTATCCTGAAACTTTACTGAATTCATTTATCAAATCCAGGAATTGTTTAGAGGAGTCTTTAGGGTTTTATAGGTATAAGATTATATTATTGGCATATAGAGATAGTTTGAATTCTTCTTTTCCAATTTGGATAACATCTATTTATTTA
>CAUYQG010050137.1:0-55285 GCA_963574415.1 Tarsius wallacei | reverse complement strand
GTCAAGATGGTCACTCTAAGGTTAGCTCCTGGGCACAAGAGCAAATGAAAACCCTGAAGCTGGGTCAAAATTAGGACAAAATTAATAAAAATGCAAAAGCAATCAGTAATGCTACTTGTTAGCTCATTAACATTCTGGCTCCGTTAATCCAAAAAAGAAAATACTTTTCTAAGACTTGATGATATTTGCATAAACATTCTCCCAGGTAATGAGTTTTTGACATGAAGGTAGAAAAAGAACATCTGCGGGCTGTGAGGCTTTCAGCATTTCTGGATGTTGTTCTCAGAGTGCTCACAGTTATAGCAACTAAGGCTTCTGCTTATAAAGTGCACCTTCTACTTGGCACTTCACTGTAGCAAGTAAGCGTTGTAATAGCAACATGATAATTAATAATAACTATTATTATTATAGCAGCAAGAACATAATGCATGAGCCAGGCACTGTGATAATCACTACATGGGTTATGTCACTGGTCTCTGCACCACTTGTCTAGGGTAGATACTTGTCTTCAGAAATGTCACTTTTCCCAGATCACCCAGGTAGGAAGTGGCAGAGTTATTATGACTTTACAAACCCATGGTTCTACAGACAAAGAAGCTGAGGTGACTTGACCCAGTGGAGAAGTTAGTAGAGAAGGTGGACAAAAAACAAAGGCCTTTCCTAAGGCCATTCAACATATTACCCTGGCCTCAATATATCATCATTGCTGGCTGGGGATACTTTAATGCCAAATAAAGAAGAAACCCCATCTTTGACACTCAGGGAATTAAAGGGTTTAAAGGCAGCTTTATCAGCATCAGACACTTTCTTCGACAGTAATTACATGTATGTCCAGACAGCATTTCCATAAGCAGCTCAGATGCCCAAAATGGGAAACAGTCTTGGAAGTCGCTCTGTCAATCCTACCAGAAGGCATACTGATTTCTGCCCCATACTTACATCAGATCATACCAAAAAAGGAGGATCCCAAAATTGAGTTTAAATCTACCCATTCTAAGTTGGAAGTAAAAATGCCTCCTGTCCTGGGGTCCAACTCACTGATTTTTCCTTTTCCTCGTTCTTAACACCTTGTTAATAATCAGCCCAGGTTCGACAGCCTCTGAACTGTCACGTTCCCACAGTACTTGTACATGGTGCTTACTCTCATCCAAACACTTAATCAAAAGTGCTCCCAATCAAGCATGAAAATAAATTAGATTTCGGTTTAACCAGGATTAGATTCATAACAACAAGAAATAAAGTAACAGTTATCTAATCTAACAGACCAGCCCCAGACTTCCTGGCTACTTTCCACAGGCACCTCTTGCTAAGCCCTCTCCTAAAACTCTTCTTTAGTGACAGTGAAATCACAATAGGTCAGTAGAAAAATGTAATTCTCCAAATGTCACAGATGTAATTCTTAACTCTGTGCCTGCCTAACGATACTGTCTAGTCTTCCCACAAGTAGAGCTGCTGGGTGTCAGTCTATGAAGAGCACCTTGGCCCCACAATGCATTAGGAAGTTACTTATTCTTGGGTACCCTGGAGGAGGAGCTTCTTGGGCTTGGGCGGAGCCTATTTGTTTTCCATGGAGAAGTTGTTCACTCTCAGGCCTCATTTAACACTCACTCTCGTTCTATCTGGAAATACCAAGGAGTGAGGGCTGCACAAAACCCCAACATGGAGCAAATCAGAAATAAACAAAGGAGAAGAGGAATGAGGGGTTGATAGCCAGCAAATGCAAAGAAACCCTATAACCATAAATGGCCAGATTAAAAACTGGGCAAAGGAGGCCGGGTGTGGTGGTTCATACCTCTAGTTCCAGCTACTCAGGAGGCTGAGGCAGGAAGATAGCTTGCGCCCAAGAGCTTGAGGCTACAGTAAGCCACTGCACTCCAGCCTGGGTGACAAATGGCAAAGGTTTTATTTATTTATTTATTTATTTTATTTAATTTTATTTTATTTTTTGAGTTGGAGTCTCACTCTGTCACCCAGACTGGAATGCAGTGGCCGCTCCTGGCCACCGCAGCCTCGACCTGCTGGGCTCTGGCGATCCTTCCACCTCAGCCTTCCAAGTAGCTGGAACTACAGGTGCGCGCTACCACGCCCGGCTAATTTTTTTGACTTATTGTAGAGATGAGGTCTCGTGAAGTTGCCCAGGCAGGTCTTGAACTCGCGGAATCAGGCAATCCACTCACCTCAGCCTCCCAAAGCATGGGATTACAGGCTGAACCACTGAGCCCGGCCTGGCAAAGGTTTTAAATAGACATTTCTCAAAGTAGATATAGAAATGCTTAACATCACTAGTCATTAGGGAAATGCAAACCGAAACCAAAATGACATACTGCTTCATGCCTATTAGGATAGTTACTATAAAAATAAAAATAAAAACAGAAGAGGCCAAGTGTTCAAAAGGATGTGCAGAAACTTAAAAAGATGAGAGGCTTGGACAATTACACACAACCAACACTCAGCAGCCTGAAAACCAGCCAAAGAGTAAGCCCACCTCATCACCCCCAAAATAGAATGGATTTTCATACCTGCTAGTCCCCAGCAATCTTTGCCAATAAAAACTTGTTGAGAGCAGACAACTATAACACACTCTAAAACTGCAGAGCTAAAAATAAATTATTCTTATTACAGTTGACCCTTGAACAACACAGGTGTGAACTCTGTGGGTCCACTTCCACGTGGGCTTTCTTTTACCTCTGCCACCCAAGACAGCAAGACCAAGCCCTTCTCTTCTTCAACATGAAGAGGAGGAAGAGGAAGATCTTTATGATAATCTACTTCCACTTAATAGGAAATATATTTTTTTATTCCTTATGCTTTTAACACATTTTCTTTGCTCTAGCTTATATTATTGTAGGATTACAGTACATAGATTATACAAAGTATGTGCTAATTGACTGTGTATGTTATCAGTAAGGCCTCCATTCAACAGGAGGCTATTAGTACTTGAGGTTTTGAGGAGGTCAAAGTTATACATGGATTCTTCCACCGTGTGGGGGTTGGCATGCCTAACCCAGTGTTGTTTAAGGGTCAAGTATATCTAAATAGTGATCTGTAATAATGTCATATGTAGACAATATTTACAAAGAATTAGATATTCTCCTCTTAAGATAATTAAAGAGTATTGCAAAACACATGCTTTAATGCAGTATCCTGTGATATAGAAACAGAGGAAGTTGAGGCAGAAGAAGAAAAAAAAGATTCCTGGGAATTAGCCGGGCACAGTGGCTCATGCCAATCATCCCAGCACTTTGGGAGGCCGAGGCAAGAGGATTGCCTGAGCCTAGGGGCTCAAGACTAGCCTGGGCAACTTGTCAAGACCTCATCTCTACAATAAATAAGAAAAAAATCAGCTGTGATGTACCTGTGGTTCTAGCTACTTGGAAGGCTGAAGTGAAAGGATCGATCGCTTGAGCCCAGCAGGTTGAGGCTGTGGTGGCTGTGAGAGTGCCATTGCACTCCAGCCTGGGTGACAAGAGTGAGACTCTGACTCACTATATATATAATTTTCCTGGAAATTAAAAAGATCGTAATCTGGGCTCTACATTTCTCCCCTCTGCCACTAACTTGCCTTCTTCAGACTTCAGTTTCCTCATCAGTCATGCAAAAGATAAAGCTTAAGTCAAATATAAGCTTAAGCACCATCCAATAGAACTATCGTATCCTTTGTTCCATGCCTACCCGGCAACTTTCAGGTCATAATCTAACTGCCAAGTAGCTTTTCAATAGGAAGTAAGTTTCAGCATTTCAGTCGCCTTGGAGCTAAATTTGTTATTAATCAATAAGCTGATATTAAGGTTCATAAAAATAAAGTCAGTGATTCTAAATAGTTAAAGGAAATTGGTCCAAGTGCCAGTGGAAAGCAAAGCTCAGTTTTACTAATTCAGGATCCACCTATATTCTGCATCATCAGTATCCATCACTACCAAACCATCAATCAAGGGAAGGCAATTTTCAAATCATTCTTGGCCAGTGTCTACGCCACTCAGTTCTTTAAACCATTCCTTTTAGGGGGAAAATGAATTCAAATACTCTGAGGATGTCAAAAAATAATTACAGTGTATTTTTATGGCATATAACAATTATTTCTGATTACAGAAAATGACACAATTTGAAAGTTTGCGAATAGACACAGGCTTCAAAGGAGGAAAGCAAAAGGGGACGCATTTGATGATGGATCGTTCTGCCCTCTTCTGAAAAGACTCTCTTTAATTGGCTTTTGGAACACAACCTTCTTGGCCTTTTCTTTGCTAATTCCTCCTCTTTCCATATCTCCCCCACCCTGCCCCACAATAAAAAAAATATGAAAAGAACAAGAAAATAAGACATAAATTTGGGCTTATGTTCAAGACTCTCCAGAGAAATCCAGATTCTTCTCCAGGGCTTATGAAGCCCTAAGTGAGCTGGCCAGAACTACTGTCTCAGATCTCATCTCCTTCCACACTCCCCTTGCTCACTGCACTTATGGCCACACTTCCTCGCTACTTCTTAAACACACCTTGAGTAGCCTAGCCTCTGCACCTTGTTCTTCCCCATGGCTAAAAGATCGTGCCCTATCTTCACATAGCTGCATCCCTAACTTCTTTCAGGTCTCAGTTTACAGACTTGCGCAGAGAGGTCTTCCCTGATGACTGCAGTAGCATCCCTTCCTCCTTCACACCCTGAGTTTTTTTTTTTAATAGCAAATATCGGGCTGGGCTTGGTAGCTCAGCCTGTAATCCCGCACTTTGGGAGGCCAAGGCGAATGGACTGCCTGAGCCCGCGGGTTCGAGACCTACCTAGGCAACTTGGTGAGACCTCATCTCTACAATAAATTAAAAAAAAAAAATTAGCCGGGCGTGGTAGCACGCACCTGTAGTTCCAGCTACTTGGAAGGCCGAGGCGGAAGGATCCCCGGAGCCCAGCAGGTCGAGGCTGCGGTGGCCGGGAGTGGCCACTGCACTCCAGTCTGGGAGTGAGACTCCAACCCCAAAATAAATAAATAAATAAATAAGTAGCAAATATCACCAGTAGACACAGGTGTATTATCTGTCTCCTACTAGAGAGTAGGATCCATTAGAACAGGGACTACATCAGTTTTGTTTGTTGCTGAATCCCCAGACCTATGATAGCATCTAGCAGGTAGAAGGCACACAATATTTGTTGAATGAATAAGCGAAAAGGAAGAGAAAATAAATTAGTCATAGTGACCAAACTACATTCCATCAAATGCGTATTTTAACTAAAACAGAAAAGTAGTCAATCCAACACATCTGTCACACTAAAATGGCAACTGGGATTTGGTTCAAACAAGCAACTTTGAAGTCTGCTGAAGCCCTACTCCAGCACATATTGACTAGATGCCAGCAATACAGTGATCAATTTTACACTGTAAGATCACATGATCTCTCCAAGGAGGCCACCTTATATGTGGGTAATCACAGTAGGTGTTCTGAACACAGATGAAGGAAGGAACAACTAACCTGGAGAGACTGGGAGGCATTGGGACAGGGAACAAGGCGGCCAAGTGCACTGTGGATTCTATAGACAAGTTCACACAACCCATGGTAAAACAGGGACAAGTAATTACTCCCACTCTCACCACCTAACCAATCAGAGAGCTCCATTCCTTTTCTAATTGCAAGGCAATCTTTTCCCATGTTGGCATTCTTCCCTTAACAACTGCTTTAGTATTTCTCACAAACCCAGCTGGAGTTAGCTGACATGCACACATGCACTGAGATTTTGTGAAACTTCTGGTGCTCAAGTAATCAAATACTATAGTCTTTCATTTAAGATGCGTCTCTATATCTGGCCCCGTATGTCCCATCATGCATTCCAAGCACTGGTCAAATCTCATGACAAGGGATCTACCTCAAAATATTCTACCTGGCTGGGCTCAGTGGCTCAGCCTGTAATTCCAGCACTTTGGGAGGCCAAGGTGAGTGGATTGCCTGAGCCCGTGGGTTCAAGACCCACCTGGGCAACTTGGCGAGACTCCATCTCCACAATAAATCAAAAACTAGCCAGGCGTGGTAGCACGCGTCTGTAGTTCCGGCTACTTGGAAGGCTGAGGCAGAAGGATCCCTGGAGCCCAGCAGGTCAAGGCTGCGGTGGCCAGGAGCGTGCCATTGCACTCTAGGCAACACAGTGAGACTCTAACTGAAAAAAAAAAAAATTATAATATATATATTTTCCACCTACCAAGTGTCAAGTAGCTTTCACCACACAAATTTCCCAGTCCAGCAGGCCTTGATTGTTTATTTACAAAGTTAACAAATGAGCCAGGCTCTGGTGGCTCAGTCTGTGATCCCAGCACTTTGGAAAGCCGAGGCGAGTGGATTACCTGAGCCCGTGGGTTCGAGACCCACCCAGGCAACTTGGCAAGACCTCATCTCTACAATAAATCAAAAAAATTATCCAGGCATGGTAGCGCACGCCTGTAGTTCCAGCTACTTGGAAGGCTGAGAAGGAAGGATTGCCGGAACCCAGCAGGTCAAGGCTGCGGTGGCCGGGAGCGGCCACTGCACTCCAGTCTGGGTGTCAGAGTGAGACTCCAACTCAAAAAAAAAAAACAAAGTTAACAAATGCAAACTACAGCTTTTCGTACAGCAGGTAGGATCAAGAGCAGCTAATTCTGTTTTTGCTTTTTGTTTTTTTTTCCTTAAAAATTTTTCTCAATGTTTAACCTGGATTTAAAGAATATTTTGAAAGATTCACATATATGAAGTGCTTTACAACCTCCGTCACTCTTACAGTAATGCAAACCTTCCAACAAGTGTCCCCTTTCCCCTGTGTACTGATTTTGGCTGTTTCTAGTCAGCAGAAGAAAAAGGACATTCACTAGAAAGACTTGGTAGCTCTGTGATCCCAGTAAATATTTACTCTATAAATTGAACTTCTGTTTATCTGTGTAATCCAGGTTATTTTCTTTCGTCCGAAGAGTGAAAGATACCACTGCTAGGAATCTGGGTAGTTGGGTTGGGGGACGGTTCAAGAAAATAATTACATATAATTTATCTCTGCTATGACATCCTCTCACCAATGTGGGTAATCCAAGTCCTAACTAATGTCTATCAACTTCTGGAGTGTTTTTTGGTTTGTCTGATTCTATAATCTTGCCAACACAAATCCTCTTACAGAATCTAGGGACTACTTAAGATTATCTTGATTTTCTGAAATTTGATTTCTTAGATCAAAAACTAAATTTGGGCCGGGCTTGGTGGCTCAGCCTGTAATCCCAGCACTTTGGGAGGCTGAGGCAAGTGGATTGCCTGAGCCCGCGGGTTCAAGACCCGCCCAGACAACTTGGCGAGACCTCGTCTCTACAACAAATAAAAAATTAGCCGGGCATGGTAGCACACTCCTGTAGTTCTGGCTATTTGGAAGGTTGAGGCGGAACGATCACCAGAGTTCAGCAGGTCAAGGCTGAGGTGGCCGGGAGTGTGCTACTGCATTCCAGTCTGGGCGACATGGTGAGACTCCAACTCAATAAAAAAGAACAAACAAAATTTGAAATATTTGTTCATCAACAACTTAATTTTGCCATGAATGCAGGTCTGATCTTCCAACTGCAGTCACACTTAGAGGAAGCCTTCCTTGTGACCTCCACTGTTACACAGTGATCAAGACAGCAGCCTTGCCTTCATTTCCTGAGTATCTCGACATTCCCTACTCTAGATAAATGTGTCATTCACTTAAGTTTTTGGCATCTCAAATCTAGTGGCAACAGTCATTTTCTTGAGGTGAGAACTCTTAGGATTTAAAAGCTTCCCAATTGGGCAAAGCACTTCCTCAGAATCAAGCTTCCCTCTCTGCCTTCAGGTCTGTGGCCATCTCAGTTCCCGAAGTCTTTGATGAACCTTCTCTCATGTCACATTTCCTTCATTTTCTGGTTTCCTTGACTTCTACCTTGTTCCAGCCACACGAACCATACTCCGTGGTGTGATCTACTTTGTCTTGTCCACTGGGTTTGACTCATGACCTCAATGCCATGTTCAGCATGTGCATCTTCAGGATGGGGTTGCCTGCTGCTGCCTTGCCCCGCAATCTTAGCTGCCAATTCACTGGGCTCCCTGGTTTTCTTTTCCAGCCTCGACATTCTGCAGTCCAAATATGATTTAGCTAACCATAGTAGGAACCTAGAGCCCTGACTGACAGGGTGGGAAAGCTCTAATTTTTGTCAAACAGGAAGCTTTATTCTTCTCTTTCTAGCACCTCTAATATTGTAACACCAATTCCTGAGATGCCTCTGAACACACAGGCAATGGGACAAAGGTTGTGGTACCCCATTTTCCCTCGCAGTAAAAGGGAACACAACCCTCCCCCACCAATAAGGATCACTTATCAACAAATCAGCTGTTAGAACTCTGGAAAGTTAATGTCTAGAATTCCTCAGCTACTTGGAGGTGATGGCAGTGACTATATCCTTTCACCCTAATCAAATCCATTTCATTTTTATCAAGAACATTTATCTGGGTATTGCACAGGGATTACAATACAAATCAAGTTACACAGGCTTATTAAATAGAATACTCCCTCCTTGGAACATGTGATCAAAAGCTGAGAGCAGTAACAGAAGCTAATGAAAAGAAAGTATACAAATAGTGGAGCTGGAGAACGATTACCTGGGCACAAATTGTGACTCCACTTTCTGAAGTCTGTGTAGTCTTGGTAAATTTTCTCACTTCTTTATGCTGTAATTTACAAAAGAATGTATTGCATAGGATTTTTGACAATTAAGCATGTCAATATCTGGGAAGTGCTTAGAAAATGTCAGCTGTTACAACATACCGAACAAACAGCTAAAAAAACAAAAACTACTACTAGGCATCAGAATTAAAAGGCCAAGGTTTTAAACAAATTTGTCATTTTGTTGCCTGTGGAGCTGATTAAAAATGGTTACGAATTCTTTGTCACACCCCTCTGGGAGAGGTAGGATCTGTTTCTTTAACTCTTTGAATCTGGGCTGGGCATATAGCTGTTTTGGCCAACAAAACACATAGAAATGATCCTGTGCCAGTTTCAGTCCTGAGAACTGGCAGCCCATAACCTCCCTCCTTCTTGGAACTTAGCTGCCATACTAAGAGGAAGCCCAAGCAGCCATACAAGGCGGCCACATGAAAGAGAACTGAGCTGATCCTCCAGTCTTCAGGCAACACTACTTTGCCAGCCATGTGATTAAGTCATCTTGGAAGTGGATCCTCTTGCTCCAGTCACAGACACAAGTCTTCCCCCTGAACTCTGCCCAAACTGCAAAACCATAAGCAAATAAGATTGTTATTCTGAGCTTCTAAATTTTGGAGCAGTTTGTTACACAGTCATGGATAACCAAAAACAAACAAACCCCACAAACCAGTCACTTGATATCAGTTCTTGGAATTCTATGGAGTATTTCTTTAAAAAGGAAAAGGGAAGCAGCAAGATGTGCATTCAAACATCTGTAGAACATCCAGTGTGTGCATGACTCTGCACCAGGTCCTGACACTGCTCCTCTTGTGTTTATGGGCTGTGGCTATGACAGACCTTGAACAAGTTATTATCATGAAGGGTGATTTTCTAGAGATAGAAGAATATAAAGAAGCATAAAGCGGTGTGCAAATGCTAGGAGATTGTCCCTTTCTAACAATTGATACTTTATAATTAATTTGATGATGAAGAGTAGGCACATCTTGAGGTGGCCACTTAAAGAGTCACGCGAGATAATCTATGTAGAGAACAACTTTCTTCTACATGAGTCTACTTTTTAATTAGGGTATCAGTGAAGAGGTGGGGTTTCAGAAGTTAACTAGCATTGCAAGTGGCGAAAGCATAGAGCAGTGTCTCCATGGCCTAATTCATTAGAATGATCTGACAGGAGAGACTTTGAATAAAGAGATAAAGAGAACGCATGGGAAATATGATTTCCAAGGGCAACCAATATTTCAAAGTAAATGGTGATGAAGAATTGTGCCTATTCATTGTCTAAATAATGTTTAAAAGACAAAGAATCTAAGTTGATTGCTTCAGACATATTCTCTGAGTAAGAAAAACCTTTTTTTATCCCTAGAGGTTTTAATGATTGTCAAGAAAGACAAATTTTCAAAGATAAATTTGTATTTTCCTACATAAATAGGTAGCTGTCTTTCAGACAAGCAGATCAAGCAGACAGTTACGCTGCAAGGATTAGCAAATTTAAGTTTTACCCTGATATTGTTTTTTTGTTTGTTTGTTTTTGTTTTTTAGTGTAGAGATGCGGTCTTACCAAGTTGCCCAGGCGGGTCTCGAACCTGCGGGCTCAGGCAATCCACTCACCTCAGCCTCCCAAGGCGCGGGATTACAGGCTGAGCCACCGAGCCCGGCTTACCCTGATATTGTTGAACCTTAAGACATCTTTCTTCCGAAGTCTGAAGTATTCTAAGAGCCAAGAGAGGTACTTGTGACAGTTAAACAAGGTTAAAGTATATACTGGCCCCATAAGTTTGACCGAGATCAAAAGAACTGACTACTCACCTAACTGTCCTAAATCACATGATCACAAGGAAGATGATACCAGAGTCAGAGCCTTCCCATGACAAGCTTTGGGAGAATTTAATCCTGCTGCAATCTGGTCATTCAGCTTCTTGATCGGGGGAGGGAGAATGAAAGTCAAACATTAAATTTTCTGAAGACTTTCAATTTGGCTAATGTTGAAGTCCTCCCGTAACTTCACATTAAAAAAAAAAATCCTTCAAACCGTTTATAGGGACAGATATAGTCAAGAAAAAAGAAATCACCAGTTCATCCTTCAAAAATTTTCTTTTTGCATTTCTGTTGTTACTGCTATGAATTCATGTGCTTTCAAAAGAGTTCATACTTGACATAAGCTATTCATAGTCAGAATAAATAAAAACGTGTCTGAATGTTCATAGAGGCAATTTTATCATCTCCTGTAGTCAACTCACAGGATTTTAAATGGCTGCTGTCCAACCTAAAGACAAAAGGAACACGTTCATGAGTGCTCCTGGTTTTCCACGTTAAAGTTCTCACGTATGCAAAAACACCTCATGCCCAACACCCAGCCCTACGTCTCCTAATCGTGTATGCCTCACACCCAAATCCCTCCTGCCTCCCTTGTATCCAAGCACTCCTAGAGCACGGCAGGCAAAGGCCAGTGCCTCAGTGTTTGACCCAAACTTGCTGTTCTCACCAATGGATCTGCAAATTACTACCAGAAATTGATTAAAGTCACTCCCCCTTGTTCAGGATGTTACTGAGTCAGTGTCAACATTATTGTCAATGACTCCAGTGGCTAGAAGACCCGTGTGGAAGGAGAAAGCTCACAAGTCAACACCAGTGAAAGGCCTCTTGTTTATGATGCCAGGATAATGGTGGGTCCTTTCAGAACTCTTCCTGCCCCTGAAATGCCTGATGAACATCAGGCAGAATGACCCCACAGTGACCTCCAGACAGCATTGAGGCTCCTGGGCAATCAGAGATATGGCACTGAAAGGGCCCCTGGGGGATTTTATTAGCTCTGCTTCCAGGTGAGGAGGAAGAGTCAACCACCAAAAGAGAATCAACAACTTTGCCTCACAAGATGTTAAAAGAAAATCAGCATTTCAGAGAAAAATTACAGTGAAAATAATACACCAAAGACTTAATGGGAGACATACAAATGAACTATATTTAGAGCTATGGACACCAATCTATGGAGATTATAGAAATGGTAAGTACTAAAGCTGTTGCCCATGATAAATTGAATTAAGATTTAAAAGGTTCACAAGTTATGAACCACACACACCCTCTTACAAATTCTACTTACACATACACTAATGTAAAATATGTACAAAAAGTAAAAATAACTATCCTCATAGATAACTGCAACTACTCGACCTGCAGGGAAATTAAGACAGGGGGAAAGAGGCACAACTAAATCATGAAACCTAGAACTGGCTCGAAAGAAGGCAAAATAAATAAATAAATAAAAATAAAGAATAAGCAGACAGCGATGTCAAGAAAAGAAGAATCTGGAAAGGATACAGTTGGAGCAGAAACTTGTTTATTTCCCTAAGGACAAGATTATGTCCTATAACACTCAAATATTATTTTCCCACCCAATACAGAGACCACAAATCACCCGTACTGCTTTCATCTGTCCACAAACTTTATAGGGATTACTTAAGGAGTGGATACAACTAAGCGAAAAATAGAGTTTTACCACATACCTGGGTGTCAAAGCTACTCTCACCTCTCGAATGCATTCATTGATGTGCTGATAGATTAAAGTAAATCCACACCTCCTCTTTCTCCACCTGGGGTTCCAGTCACCCACGTCCTAAATCTGTGATTCACTTCAGGTGTTAAAGCCATGGCAGAAAGACAAACATCATGAAAGGTCTGACAAAGACATTCTGCAAGAGAAATGCCTTGCAGTTTTGTTTTCTAAATGACCAGAAGGATAGGTCAAAGGCTTCTCCTTAAATAGTCTGAGTTATGGAGCAGAGCCCTGGGTTCTAGCTATCATTTGAGACCCTTCCCTGAATCTAACATTGGCAAAAGTCACTTCAGTCCTCATGCCTCCTCCCTCACCTCCCGTTTTTTTTTTTTGTTTTTTTTTTTTTGAGTTGGATTCTCACTCTGTCGCCCAGACTGAAGTGCAGTGGCCGCTCCCGGCCACCGCAGCCTCGACCTGCTGGGCTCCTGCGATCCTTCCGCCTCAGTCTTCCAAGTAGCTGGAACTACATACAGGTGCGCGCTACCACGCCCGGCTAATTTGTTGATTTACTGTATAGATGAGGTCTCACCAAGTTGCTCAGGCAGGTCTCCAACCCGCGGGCTCCGGCCATCCACTCACCTCAGCCTCCGAAGGCATGGGATTACAGGCTGAGCCACCGAGTCGGCTCACTTCCCACTTTTAAATGAAGTTCTCATTCACAGCATTTCCACATTACTGGGGGAAACAGCCATGGAGATTAGGAAACGCTTCCACCTCATTCTGCCAGCACCTCAAGATGCTACTCCAAACCCGAGCAGGAACAGCACAGCACCAGGACACTTAGAGCACCAGGCAGGGCCAACAGCATTGGCGGCTGGACACCAGGCACAGACCTATTTAGGTCCCACAGCCCACCCCCATCTTCTTCCCCTCTCCTCCCAGCACCAGCCCTCTCCCCTCCAGTGAGGGCTCTCTCCTTTCATTTTCCCTTCACCTTGGTCATCTAACATCAACACGGTCTGCCTTCCGGCTGCTTTTACCCTGTTCTTTCTTCCTCTTTCTTCTCCTCAGCTGTACTCAAGAAACACAGACTGCTTATGCTACTTTTGCCCCGGTAAATGGTTTCCCCACGAGGGAAACCCACAGCCACCGAGCCTTCTGCTGCAGACACCAATCACACAGACTTCCTCTTTTCTTCTGAACATTCAGTTCGGTAGGTTTCCCATCACCACTTTGCAAGTATTCAAAGCTTTGGGGATGCGCCCGAGCCATCCCTAAAGTCATCACAAAAAAAAAAAAAAGGTGGCTTTGAGCATCTTACCGCTCACATATTTGCACAGTGTTTGATGTAGCTTTAATTTCAAAGCGGGTCTCAAACATTCAAGTGGATAGGTTACAGTGGGAGCCCAGGAATTGCAAATGCGCTCGCCTCAAAGACTCAGGAGTCCAGACCCGGGCAGGAAATAAAGTTCTAAGCGGCTTTGATGTCTTTCTCTCCACACCCCTGCCTGGCGCGGGTCATTCCTCTCCGCCAAGGCAAGAGACCACCTTGACTGAACTTAGCCAAGCGCATCACACGTGGGAGCCAAGGGGGAGATTTAATAACCCACGCGTGTTCCTCACCACCAGCTCCACCAAATTAGTTACCAATGGCTTCGGCTCAGCTGGGATCTCTGTGTATTTTACCCACCAGGAAAAGAAAATGGTGTATATAAACACTGGGGAAGCGGATGGGAAAGGACAGGGGAATCCAGACTGTGGCGAATAAAACGCCTCCACGGCTTGGTGAGAGGTTGTTCCTCTTTTCTGCCACTCATTTCAGACTGAAATATCAAGCCAGTTCAGGTCATTTCCTGAGTAGCACTACAAGTTAAAACAAGGTCCAGAAAAATCTATTAATCTTCCACCGCACTGCCTCCAGACTGAAAGCACGAGAAGGGTGGGGTGCAAGGCTGGCAGGGATTGGGGCGGGGGGCGGGAGGGGGCTTGTGGAAAAGCAAATGGACCAGAAACCCCAGCTCCCGACCTCAGCCCATTCTTACCTCACTCAGCTCGGCCGAGGAGTCGTTTCCATATTTCATGGCAACTCCAGAATTCATGATGCACTTTTCAGAGCCGGGCTCTTCCTCCTGCAGGGCTCGGGGCTGAAGAGTTGGGCTTAGCAGGCTGGATATCCACCGCTCGCTCGCTTCCGGCACATTTTAGGCTAGACAGCCATTTTCACCCGGGACGGCTGAGCAGCCCCGACGAAGGATGCAGGCGCTCCGAGAGGAGCGGGGCCGGCGGGCGTCTCAGGGGCGAGCCATGGCAGCGGGAGGCTCGGCGGCGTGGCGCGCTCGCAGCTGCTGCAGCGGCCGAGCCGGCGCGGGGACCCGCCCGCGCGCACCCGCCGCCGGGCCCGGGGCAGTGCCACCCTGGGCGCCGCCTCGCCGCTCCTACGGGGCCTCGCCGCCCCCCATCACCGGGCTGGAGGGCACCTCCCAGCACGAGCCGGCGCTCCTAGAGGGCACCGGCGAGCTCCCGAATACAAAACTAGGGCGCTGGGGCGAGGGAGGTCCGCGGCGCCGGCTCCGGGGAAGGAAAGCAGGCTGGGGCGAGCCGGAGCGGAGCTGCACTTCACGCCGAAGTTTCCCCTCGGAATCGTCTGGAGTTGTAAGTGGTTTCTGATTGAACACAGCTGTCTAGCTGCGGGCCACGGGGTGCGCGGAGGAGGCGGGGCCAGGAGGAGAGAAGGGTGGGGGCGAGCAGGCCGAGCAGAGGAGAGCGTGCTGGGGGAGCAGGCATCCTTCCAGTTCTCTGCAATAGTAATTAAGGACCCAAGTCCAGGAGGGGGAGAAGAAACAGGAAAAGCCACCTGAGTAATCGTGCAGGAAATTAAAAAAAAAAAAAAGAAAGAACTTCCCTCCTAGGAGCCACTTTCCATGATTTAATAAGGTCAAGACAAACCTAAACACTGTACATCAGGCAGCGCTGTGCACTTCTCACGGTACATTAAGATTTTACAAGAGTGTGGGGCGGTCATTTTCCCTGATCTGTCTAAAGTCAACACTAAGGGTGTAAATTCACTGTCAAACTCCCTCTTTCTGTCGCTGGGCAGAGTACATTTTCTGCGTGCGCATAATGAACATAAACATGCCCCCATCCCTTGAAAGATGTAAGATAGGCTCGCATTTCCGTTCTCTCCAACCCTCAGACCTTTCTTAAAAACTTAACGTTCATCTGAGCGGGGCTAGATTTGTATTTATGGAGTTTGGGGTATGAGTCAGAAAAGATTCAAGAGGGCTGTTCCATCCAGTCTACCCCTGGGATCAGAGCTCCCTTCCTTCAGCTTTGAGTTCACCTTAGGTAAAACATACCGAGCTTATCCGGGAGAGGGTAGGGTGGGGGAGAGGAGAAGAGGGACTGGGATTTTCCCTCTGTGAAAAATCCCACTGAACTTGAGACACACTGAAAAATGTCCTGATCCTTTAAAATGGTAGTTCTGCAGGATTGCTTAAGAGACTTCATCAGTGTCTTTTTACACAATGAAAACAAAATGTCTCCAGCCCCAATGACAGACCTGGCATTTCCTGAAGTCTTCTATGAAAAAGCCATTGTATTGTTAACTTCCAGTTTTTTTTTCTTTTTAATCAGATAGGATGTTTATTTTGCTCTTTAAGAAGGAGCAAAGAGTACAACCATTTGCCTGTATCTTTTCACCCATCCCCCTTCCCGTTTAGCTCATTCATTGCCTGACAGAGGTGCTGCTGGGATTAGGAAGAGTTTGTTGCTCTTTCTGGAGCACTGGGTCCCAAGTTCTTGGGCACTGCCAGACTAGAGCATATTCTGCATTGAAAGCAGTTGGGAAACCACATTATTTATTTGTGTATTTATTAAAACCTTTTGAGAACTGTGTGCTTGAAGCTGGAGAATGTGATGTATACACAAATATAAACAAGATTCAAGCACTACTCTTGCCCTTAAAAGTGTTATAGTCTCATAAAACATGAACAGAAATGACAATTCTAGATAGAAAATGATACTTGCCATAAAAGCAGTACAGATGAAGAGCTATTGCGAGGAAGGAACTATGATTTCGACCAGGCAGGGTCAGGGAAGAAGATTCTGTGAAGGAATCTGAGAAGAGACAGTATGTGTGTTGATCTCTGAAGAATGGCTGGGCCCAGCAGAGATGGGGAACAAGGAGTAGGTATTCCAGGCAGTGGTACTACCATGAGAAAAAGTATGGATGGAGACTGGAATTTACAAAGTGTGCGTGGGGAATCACAGGATTCCATTCTAAAATGGAAACTGGGTGAGAAAGGAAGGTTAAAGCCAGACTGTGAACAGCTTTGAGTGCCGGGATAAAGAAATGGGACTTTTTAGTAGGCAATGGAGAACTACTAAATGTTTCTCAGCATAGAAATAATAGGGGTCAGAGCTTTGCTTTTAGATATTCCAGTAGATTTGTATTATACTCATGAGTAACTAACATGAATTCAAATAGGCTAGTATAGAATGTGACTTTGGTGTTTAAAGATACATATTTTTCATACTACATGGTCCCTAAAACCAGATGACTTCATCTGGTGTTCAACTAAGAGAAAAGTAATCTGTTCCAAAAGTAGAGGAAAAATGAGCAGTGTTGAACTTTTTAAGAAACAGTATGTCTGTAGATGCTATCTTATAGACAGTATAAGGCATTTTCAAGGGTAATGTTCATTGTGTGAGATTTTCTTCATAAACAATGACTTAAAGACAACCAATCCTTATACTTCATGTAAGACGCAACTGTACCACAATCTGGCAGCAGCAGATGTGGTAAGCTGAAAATGAGAAATGGTCATGCTAATTGGACTATGACAACAGTCCAGCCAAGAGGTTAAAAGAGCCTTAATTAAGAAGCAGCAATGGAAACAGAGAGAAGGGACACATGTAAAAGAGTCTATAGAAAATGAGTAGACAGAAGCTGTGGGGAGAAGAGGAGAGTTTGCAAACAACTTACAGAGCGAAAACTTGGCTGCCTGGGGTTAGGGTAATCTCCTCAACAGAAATAGGGATTCTAGATAAGAAACAGGTTTAGGAGGAAACTTGGTTTGGGATATCATGAGTTTGAGGCAGCATCTGGATATTCAAGTGGAAGTATTCAGTAGGAAGTTTGCAATGGAATTACAGAGATAAATCATGGTGAGCTGGAGATGGAGATTTGGGGATTATCCATTTTAGAATCATAAAGTCATGAAATCAAGTAGAGTTGCCAAGGAAGTGAAGGCAGAGAAAAAAGAAGTGGTTTGAGGACACTAACTTAAGGAAGGTTTTTGTTGTTGTTGTTGTTCATTTGTTTGTTTGTTTTTATGGAGGTGAAGGAATAAAACAGGAAATGGTGGAGAAGGCCAATTAGAGAAACAGGAAGACAACCAGGAAAACTCTGTGTCTGGGAGTTGATGCAAGATGTCAAGTCAGGAGCAGCATCAAAGTTAAATGCTTCAGATGGGAGAGAAGCCTGAAGACTGATAAAAGATTACTTCAAAGACATTAACGTCCTTGAAGAATAAATTCCTTTAAAGCTGAGAAGACAGAAGGCAGATTATCACAGGGAATGAGGAGGAATGGGGGGCGGTGGTCATGCGCCACTCTTTCTGTAAATTTGATGGTGACAGGAAATCAGGAGATGAGATGATTTCTTGGAGTAGGGTAAGCAACGTTGAGTAGAGAGTGGAATGGGCATATGAGTAGGTCAGAGCTAAGGGAAACCCTGGAAATACAAAGAGAGAAGGGAGATGGAACAGAGTTCCTCAAAAGGGAGAAAAAGAGGAGCCAGGGACAAAAACCATGAAGTGGTTTTGGGGGTTTGGGAAGGAGAATATTCTGATCCTCTTTCCTAGGAGACCGGGAACAGTTGGGAGAACTGGAGAATTTATAGACTAGGGAAGAGAAGACCTCAGAGATTCCTGATAACTAATAACATTTATTTGAGGCATCAGCCAACTAGAAATGAAGGCTAATGATAATTCATAATCAGGCTCTGACTCAAAAAGTAAGATCAGAGAGGTGTCTGTTAATGCAGGAGAATACAGTAGTTGTAATCCCCATTTCTGAAATTGTTCAAACATAAGTTAAAGGATGGTGAGACATACCAGACGCAGTTGTATATAAAGAGTAGGGTTTCTTGCATTAAGAAGCACTCTAAATTGTTTGTTTGGTTTTTTTGGTGTGTGTGTGTGTGTGTGTGTGTGTGTGTGTGTGTGTGTTTGTGTGTGTGTCTGTGTCTGTGTGTGTGTTTTGTCCAAGTCTCACTCTGTTGCCTAGGCTAGAGTGCAGTGGTGCGATCACAGCTTACCTCAGCCTCCAACCCTTGGGTTCAGACAATTCTTCTGCCACAGCCACCGAGTAGCTGGAACTACAGATATACGCCATCATGCTCGGCTAATTTATTTCTTGTGGTGATGAGGGTCTTGCTATGTTGCCCAGGCTAGTCTTGAACTCCTGGCCTTAAGCAATCCTCCCACCTAAGCCTCCCAAAGTGCTGAGATTATAGGTACAAGCCTCTAGGCCTTGCCTACATTTTTTTGGGGGGAGGGGGAGGCTGTGAATTAGATGTTTTGTGATGTTTTTCACCACTTAGTCTTGATCTCTGCTATCAAGAAAGCCAAGATATTGCTTTACACAAGAATGCAACTGGGTCAATATCCTAAGAACATTAGAAATGTTAAGGAGCACCTCAGCGTGTCATTTCAACACACCACAGGAGGATCAAGCCCCTAGGGCATTTCTAGCATAAAGCAACGGTCTCAAGATTAGAGCTCGCCATGGTTTTCCAAGTGTATAACTGTACATGCCCACAAATCTTTTTATATTGTGGCTGCCTGAACAGGATCCCCCCAAGAAAACTTCTCCAAATCTTTCCACTTCGGCAGGGATTAAGCTTCTATGGAGAGGTGTGGGCAGGAGGCAGTAGGGGAATTTATCGAGATCAGGGAGCAGGTCTGGGAGAAGGAAGAAAAACTGCTTTCCAATTGGCAACAAGCTAATACTTAGGTTCTCTCCTTCCCAGGCCTTGTCTTCCCTAGAGGATAGTTGGTCTCTTTTCTTCTGGTGCCTGGGAGGAGAGGGAGCAGCTGTAGTCCTGGAAGAGTTTCTAGGCAAGTGGAAGCTGCTCTGGGCATGACTGGATGAGTCTGGACAGTTCCAATTCCGCACCGGGGGCACACTGGCATTGCCTTTCTGCTGTCAGGGGTGTTCTGACTACTCTATGTATGGCTGCTGACCTCAGTGAGTCTCTCCACAGTAAAGACTCTATTCTGGGCTTGGTTTGTACCCTCTACTGGTAATGAATATCAGGTTAATCAAAACAAACCTGGGTAAAAGCCTTGAACCTCCGGCATTAAGGAAATTGAGTGATACCATGGGACTGGCTGGCCTGGTCCCTCATCTCTAACCCTGGGGTGCCTAAGCCATCCTTGCCTGACCCAGCAGTCCCTGTGCTGATGAAGGCCTGTCCTCATTCAGCCCAAACAAGGACCCAAACTCCAAAATTGTCCCCGTCCCCTGACTCTCAAGTTAAACAAAAGTTGATACTTGAGATTTTAGGAAGAAAGCAGTCTGGTTAAGCTAAGTCACATAAAGATGAAAAATACTCATCTTCTCAACCATGACCAAAGTATTGTAAAAAGAACGTTCTGAAATAATTCTTAAATCGGTGGGATTTCCTGAAGAAGAAAGTGAATTCTGAGGGGAAAGGGTAATTTCAGAACTCTGTGGAAACTCAGGGAGTCCCAGTCTTCTAAGTCCTTGAGGGTCACAAAAGTCAGGGAACCTTCAAAGTATACACTCCAGAGAATTTCCTGCCCTAAATCCATAAATGCACCATACCCTCCCATCCCCATGATTCCAGAATTCCTCTCCCTATCCCAAATCCTGTGGTCCTCTGTTCAATTACCAGGCCAGCTCTTCTCTCAGACCTTGGGCCAAGCCTGGGTCCTGGGTTGGGAGCCTCTGTTCAGCCTCATTGGCCTGCGCCCATCACAGACATCATTTGCTCCAGGTGCTACAAAATGGTGAATTCAGGAAGCACTGCACTGGGTGGTCATTTCTGTGTCCTCAGAGAAAAACATCGAAAACCTGGAAGGAATTCCATAATTATCTGCATCCCACTCACACAGGTGAGGGTCAGCAAGTTTGTGGCATTCATTTGAAAAAGTAAAGCACCCACTGTGTGCTGTGTGTGCCCTGGGGCTCAGTGATACATGGGGTAGAAAAGATCCCTGCTTTCACAGAGCTAGCACACTTGACAGAGAATGATTAATAAATACATTTAAAAAGACAGTTACAGCTTATGATGGATGGTATAAAAGGAATTAAACAGGAGCTACAGTGGAGGAGCGTAGGCCCCTTAAGTGAAGTGGTCAGCAAAGGCCCTTATGAGGACACAACATTTCGGCATGTAGGTTAAGAAGGAGCCAACTAGGCAAAGACTGGGGGAAGGGTGGCCAGGCAGAGGGAGCGGCAAGTGCAAAAAGCCTAGGGCAGCAAAGGGCTTGACGTGGTCAGTAAATTCCAGTAAACATCACCTGTTTATTTCATTTAAATCTAAAGTTTAACAAAAAGGGAGACAGTGTGATGAGACATGATAAAAAAGATAGTGGAGGAACCAGACTGTGCAGGTATGTGTGGACCACAAATTTCATTCTGTGCATGGAGATGACACAGGAGGGCTTTCAGCGGGATAGAGGCATGATCCAATTTACACTTTTCAATGGTAAATCTATTGCTTTTCAAACCGTAACACTATGTAACCTAAAAAGTAAACCAAGGAAGGTTCTTCCTTTATACAAGTATTGTTGCTAACAAATGAATTGATAGAATTAGAATGGATAGAAAATTTCTATTTTGCAACCCCCTCAATGAATTAAAAGATTTAGGTATTGAGCATAATGGCTTCTAAACTTACAAAAAGATATGCAACCAGACACATGATTTTTTTCTTTTTCTTTTTTGAGTCGGGGGTCTCACTCTGTTGCCCAGGTTGGAATGCAGTGGCACGATCACAGCCCACCACAGCTTCTACCTCCACCTCTTGTGCTCAGGCGATCCTTCCTTCTTAACCTCCCGAGTAGCTGGAACTACAGAAGTGTGCCACCACACCTGGCTAATTTAAAAATTTTTTTTGTAGAGATGAGGTCTCTCTATATTGCCCAGGCTGGTCTCAAACTCCTGAACTAAACTCCTGAGTTTCTCCCAACTCAGCCTACCAAAGTGCTGGGATTACAGGCATGAGCCACTACACTGGGCCCTCGGACACATGGTTTCTAATGGAAGAAAACAGCAGCACCTCCAAAGACACCTTAGCAGTTTTTAACATGGAGGAAATTCATATTAACCACAAGGATGCAATAAGCAAAACTCAGATTATAACTCTAAGAACCAAAAATCTAGTTTCTTAAAGAAATAAACTGCAAGGGGAAAAAAGCAAGTGAGGGATTACTGAAGCCAATGGATTAAGCCCTATGAATTAAAAAAGACTCAAAGACATATCAACAAATGGCAACATGTAGCTTTATTAGTCTCTTGATTGAAACAAACTGTAAAAAAATGATGAATGATGAAAATTATGACATTTATATAGTATTCAGAAATATACTTTTTGGATATTTGATGTTAATAAGTTAGTTTTTTTAGGTGAGTTAACAGTCTTGTGGTTACATTTAAAGAAAATGAATCTTTATCTTTTAGAGATATCGATTGAAATATTTAGGGGTAAAATAATATGATATCTAGAATTCATGTCAAAATACTAGAGGGGGCAGGAAAATAGATGGGGTTATTGATGAAACAGACTGTCATGAATGAATTGATAACTGTTATAGGTAGGTGACAGGTATGTGGGAAGTTCACACTACTCTCTATCCACTTATATATTTTTGAAAATCTTCATAGTAAACCAGTTAAAAGAAGATAACCCTGCCTTCCACGTAAAGAATGGATTGTAGTGCCATAAAACAGAGCAAGGAAACCTAGTAAAGGCTATTGCAGTGGTCCAGGTAAGAGGATGCTTGTGGCTTGAAACTCAGTGAAATCAATGAAGATGGTGAAAAATGGCTGGATTTGAGACATATTTTTAGGTAAAACTGACCAGAATCCAGTGTATGATTGGATATGAGTAATGAGACAAGAATAAAAATCAAAGATGACTGCTGGTTTTTGGCTTGAATAATCAGGAGGGAAGGACTGGGTTTGGGGAGGGAACTAAGGGTCCTAGTTTGGATGCATTAAATTTGAAATTCTTATTTGACATGTAAGGGGATGTCAATAGCAGTTGCATATATGAATCTAGGGTTCCTGGAACACTCTGACATATGGTGATGATTTGGAAGTCACTGGCATAAAGATTATGGTTGCCATTGAAAGCCCCAAGAATATATGAGATCACCGAGAGAGAGAGTAAGAGCAAACAAAATGCAGCTCCAGGACTTATCACTGAGATGCTTCATATTTTCATGTTGGGTAGGGAAAGAATCCAGTAAAAAAAAAATCTAGAAAGAGTATCCAGAGAAGAACAGAAAAACTGACATCACAGATGCCAAGATAATGTTTCTTTCTTTCTTTCTTTCTTTTTTTTTAAGAGTTGGAGTCTCACTCTCACCCATACTGGAGTGTAGTGGCATGCTCCCGGCCACCGCAGCCTCGACGACTGACTAGGCTCCGACAATCCTTCCAAGTAACTGGAACTACAGGCGTGTACTACCATGCCTGGCTAATTTTTTTTTTTCTTTTTATTTATTGTAGAGACAAGGTTTCACCAAGTTGCCCGGGTGGGTCTCAAGCCCGTGGGCAAAGGCAATCCACTCGCCTCGGCCTCCCAAAGTGCTGGGATTACAGGCTGAGCCACCGAGCCCAGCCAAGATAATCTTTCAAAGAAAGTGGTAACCTTGTGTGGGATGCTGCTGAGAGTTCAATAAAGCTGACGATGAAGCAGTGTCATCTGGTTTTGGAGACTACTGATGACCTTGAGAGAAGCAATTTCATTAAGTGGTGGTGATGAATGGAAGCTAGATGATTGTGGATTGAATACTGCATAGGAAGTTAAAAAGTTGAAAGCATATGGAGATAACTTTTGAGAAGTATGTTGCCCAAAACCTTAGTGCTAGTAAACTCTTGAGAATGAGATCTTGACCCAAAGCTGCAACTTCTACTTCTGAGCTTTTCTCCCTCTACTGTGTCCCTTCAGTCAAGTTATCTTGGAGTGCCTTGGCTGGGATGAGAGAAGCTGGATTGTTAGCATAGTTTGATCCCTCTTAAAACCTATAACTGAAATCTGTTCCATTGTGGCCGGGTCTATGCCTTATTGTTTATGAAGTTGGCTACACTGCTTTAGACCCAGGGACTTACTGCTGTGAAAGAGTTGGAATGCAGCACATAATTTGATTAGTCTATGTTTAAAACTGGCTAAGAAAAGAAGTACTTGAAAACTATTTCCTTATTATATATCACACATAGAAAAAAAAACGAAACTCCAACCTTCTCCAAATGCAAGTATAACTCGACCACAAAAGCATTCCTGTGGTGTTTGCCTCATTAATTACATTTATGGACTGCCTCATACCCAGCTAGGGCATTCTAATAACCTGGAATCATTTGGCATCAACATCCCAGATATTATCAGTGGGGAATTCCGATTTGAGATTCACTACTTTACACAAGCATCATGTGATATTTTGAAAACCCCTTCACTGTCTGATGAACTATTTTGAAGTCCCAAACTTAGTATCTGTGGCATCATCAATACTCAGAGCATCTTTCAAAATTTTTTACTCATTTGTTCTCCAAATTTATTTAAACTATATCAGATTCTCTATGGAAAAGAAAAATAATAAGTGGAGATTAGGAATTTGGAAGCCCAAGGAAGTAAAAAAAAAAAAAAGTTTTAAGTCCTCCCAGGAATACCTGCATATGGTCAATTTCCCGGAGTGGGAAACGAAAAAGTATATTAAATAGACGCCTAAGACTAGATCTAGTAAAATTTAGAAAACATGCATACATAAATGAATTCTAACTGCCTGCCACTATTATTTCCAGAGCTTTTTGAGTTAAAACAGCATCATTTTGTTACTGTCTTTTAGCTAGAATATGTTGCAGCAGCTTCTCAAAAGGAGCAGAAAAATAATTAGTATAATATAATGTCTTGTATATCCCATGACAAAGGAGGCAGTTAAGCAGGCATTACACCAAGCTGAGGGGTGGAGGACAATCTGAGACACAGGCTGGGAACGCTACCTTCCCAGCCTTTTCATCCATGCAGTGCCCATGGATAACCTGCTGTGGTGGGGAGTTCCTGGAGGGACACAGTGAGGCAAGAAGAATGGACTCTTGCCTGTCTTGATAAGTCAGCTTCCTCTCCTACCCATCCTCAGTTGTTTTGCACAATTGTCTCATGAGCTCAAACTTCCCATTCTAAGCAATTCCTCTTTGGCATCTCTAGCCATGACTCTTATTTGTGGTCTAGTCAGTGATTTTTTTTTTCTAAGACAGGGTCTTGCTCTGTCATCCAGGCTGGAGTGTAGTGGCACAGTCATAACTCACCATAGCCTTGAACTCCTGGACTTAAGTGATCCTTCTCCAGTCTCAGCCTCCCAAGTAGCTGGGACTACAGGCATGCACCACCACGCCCAGCTAATAATTTAAAAATTATTTTTGTAGAGACTGGGTCTTGCTATGTTGCCCAGGCTGGTCTCAAATTTCTGGCCTCAAGCAGTCCTCTCGACTCAACTTCCAAGAGTGCTAGGATTCCAGGATGAGCCACCATGCCTTGCCTAGTTAACATTTTTTTTTTTTTTTTGAGTTGGAGTCTCACTCTGTTGCCCAGACTGGTGTGCAGTGGCACACTTCCGGCCACCGCAGTCTCGACCTGGTGGGCTTCGGCGATCCTTCTGCCCCAGCCTTCCAAGTAGCTGGAACTACAGGTGCACGCTACCATGCCCGGCTAATTTTTTGATTTATTGTAGAGATGAGGTCTCGCCAAGTTGCCCAGGCGGGTCTCAAACCCACGGGCTCAGGCAATCCACTCACCTCAGCCTCCCAAAGCGCAGGATTACAGGCTGAGCCACCGAGCCCGGCTCCTAGTTAACATTTTTAATGTAACTAACAGATACTCTCAAGTCTTGCCATCATTATAAAATCATGTTTAAAACTGAATTTATCACTTTTCACAAAAATAAATTTTAATTGCAGCTTACAAATTCCTGTAAATGGAATCATAGTTTCCAGCCTGATAACTCTGGAATCATTTTTAGTGATTCCTCCTCCTTCATCTCCATTGCAGTCATCTGTCCCTTTCTTCTCTTCTTGTTCTCCATTTTTACTGCTAATAGCATCTTCTAGGCCTTGCTTCCTTATATTCTGTTAACTATAACTTCATGCTATGACTCAACTCCAAACCCCTCTGCATATTCTAGCACAGCTACTTTTCTCCAAAGTACAGTTTTCTATTATGTCATTCTGCACATTATATATGTATAAGCTTTATTAAGATATAATTCACATATCATAAAATTCACCTTTTAACATACACAGTTTAGTGGTTTTTAGTGTATTCCTCGAGTTGTGCAGCAGTTTAGTGGTTTTTAGTGTATTCCTAGAGTTGTGCAGCCATCACCACCATCTTATTTAGAACATTTTCATCATGCCCAAAAGAAACTCACAATCAGCAGCAGTCACTTCGCATTTATTCCTCCCTCAGTCCTAGCAGCCGCTCTTCTACTTTGTGTCTCTATGGAGTTACCTATTCTGGACACTTCATATAAAAAGGGTAAAACAATATGTGGCAACAGACCCATGAAAAAATGCTCAGTCTCACGAATTATCAGAGAGATGCAAATCAAAACCATATTGAGATGCCACCTAACTCCCATAAGAATCGCCATCATTAATAAAACAGAAAACAACAGATGCTGGCGAGGATGTGGAGAAAAGGGAATGCTTCTACATTGTTGGTGGGAATGCAAACTAGTTCAACCTCTGGAAAACAGTGTGGTGATTCCTAAAGGAACTAGAAATTGACCTTCCATATGAACCAGCAATCCCCTTCTGGGACTATATCCAGAGGAACTTAAATCACTCTTCAAAAAAGATACCTGCATACACATGTTTATTGCAGTAATATTCACAATAGTAAAAACATGGAAGCAACCATGCTGCCTTTCAAAACTGGACCGGATTTAAAAAATGTGGTACATATACACAATGGAATATTACGCATCCATAAAGAAGAACAAAATTATGGACTTCACAGCACTTGGATGGATTTGGAATCTTATCATATTCAGTGATCTATCACAGAAACTGATGTACTGAGTACCACATGTTCTCACTGATAAGTGGACCCTGAACATTTACCATTACCAGGGGAGATACCACCTCACTCCAATCACAATGGCTATCATGAAAAAAGTTAAAAAAAAAAAAACCCAAAAGTTGTTGGCAAGGCTGCAGAGAAAGGGGAACAGTCATATACTGTTGGTGAGAATAGTTCAACCCCTGCAAAAAGCAGTTTAGAGATTTCTAAAAGAACTAAAAGTAGATTTACCATTTGACTCAGCAGTCCCACTACTAGGTATATACACGAAGCCTCAATCCCTCTATCAAAAAGACACCTGCACTTATATGTTTGTCTCAGCACTATCCACAATAGCAAAAAATAGAACCATCTAGGTGCCCATCAAGAATGGACTGGAGTGCCGGGCTCGGTGGCTCAGCCTGTAATCCCACGCCTTGGGAGGCTGAGGTGAGTGGATTGCCTGAGCCCGTGGGTTCGAGACCCGCCTGGGCAGGTGAAACCTCATCTCTACAATAAATCAAAAAATCAGCCAGGCATGGTAGCGCATGCCTGTAATTCCGGCTACTCGGAAGGCTGAGGCGGAAGTATCACCGGAGCCCAGCAGGTCGAGGCTGCGGTGGCCGGGAGTGGCCACTGCACTCCAGTCTGGGCGACAGAGTGAGACTCCAACTCAAAAAAAAAAAAAGAATGGACTGGAAAGAAAATGTGGTACATATACACCAAGGAATACTATGTAGCCATAAAAAGAATAAAATCATGTCCTTTGTAGCAACATAAATACAGCTGGAGACCATCATTCTAAGAGAATTATCACAGAAACAGAAAACTGAATACCATATATTCTCATTTATAAATGGGACTAGACACAGAATACACACAGGCATAAGGATGGGAACAACAGACACTGAAGACTCTTAGAGGGGAAGGGAGGGGGTGAAAAGGGCCAAAAAACCACCCACTGTGTTCCATGCCCACTGCCTGGGTGGCAGGTTCAAGAGGCGCCCAAACCTCATCATCATGCTATATACCTGTGTAACAAAACCTGTACATGAACCCTTGAATCTTAAAAAAAAAAAAAAGTAAATTTGTATGCTTTTTCTCCTAAGAAAAGAAACCTATTTTATAATAGAATGTATTATATACTTTATTCAGTATTCATGTTCTTTGCAAATAAAGTTTGTGATCCTTACTGTTGGTTCAGGTGCTTTTAAGGTGAAGATTAAAAGATGTTAAATATAAAGCCCAACTTCATCTCTGGGGCTCAATTCCCTTTATCCCTTCAACCCTGCTAGGAAATCCCCAAATTCCTAACAATATCCATGCCAGTGAGCTTTTCTTCAACAGCAGTTCCCAGAGGTACTGTCTCTTTTTATTATTAGAGCGTGAATATTCTTTGTGTACTGAATACAGTTATGTATCTAGTGAGTGCTCAACAAATTATAGGTATTGTGTAAATTATATGAAATTGCTATTTTTCATAGAACAAAAATAGAAAATATCTACAATTTTAAACAGTTTCACTTAATACTAAATTCTGCTGCATATAGACGATTTAGAAAGTCAAGTCTGAATTATGTTAAGTAATTTCAGCAGCATCCAGAAGGGTCAATGTTCTTCACTAATTCTTTTTCAAAAAATGACTGTAGAAGATTGGGATAATTGGATCATTGCTTCCTGTAAAGTGCCCAGGACACCTCTGGGCACAAAGTAGACCCTCAAGAGATGTTTGATGTATTAAGTAGGAGAATCTATTTATCATTAGTCATATTCACAGTTGAAAGTCTCTAAACATAACATGATAATATTGCTTAAAACCCTCTGTGTTGCTAACTGAATTAAAACACCGATGACAAATGACAAGAAAAAGGGGAAAAGTAAGTTTGCAGGCCTCAGCTGCTAGCAAAGCAACTACCTATGCCTTGATGGAAATGAAATCTCATAAGGATTGAATATTCTCCTAGAGCTCATTTATATTTCTGTCATGATCCAATAATTTCCAGGAACAAGAGAAACTACCTTTTACATGGCCCACATGAGCCCTGGCACATCTAATCTGCAATCTCTACTTTTAATTTATATCTGAAAAATGAATGAATGAGCAACTACAGGGATATAAAAGCCAGGGTTACACAAACACAATGCATAATTCTATTATACCTGATGCCTGGCTCTGAGCAAGTAAACTTTATTACATGTGCTGGCTTTGTATCAAAGGCGGTAAACCAAATTTCTCTCCTCCTGGCATTTGTGCAAATCTGTCAAATAACACAGCATCAACCCAACCCACTTGATTGTGTGTGTGTGTGTGTGTGTGTGTGTACATTTCTAAAACCAAGTTTTCATTTTAATAGCATTCCTTTTTAATTTAAGCAAAGCAAAATGGAAATAACACTGAAAGAGATGAAAAAGTGTGGTGAAAAATGCTTCCTTGGACAAAGCTATTTTAATGAAAGCAACACTCTATGCGGGCTCCCTGATTCCTTTTTAGTATTCAACTACCCAAATTAGATTCACTTCACTGGCTGTCTTCATCAGATTTCACAAAACTGGGGACCATCCAAAAGAAATAAAAGGTGAAGGTTTTCCTTAAAGCAGGATGCTAGGATTTGAACACAAACATTCAGATTAAGTGAAGGAACTTGATTAAACCCACAGTTCAAGATAATGATGAACTGAATGCTGGAACTCAACTGCCTGACACACTTTAGCATATGAATTAAATTTTCTGTTAGCTAACCCACTTAAAAAAAAAAAAACCTACATTCAACATCTCCCTTCAGGGAATTGGCCATATGTGGAATGAACAGATTCTTGGGTCCACATGGGACTTGTTTTGCAATTTCTGAGTTTGCCGGAAAAGTGAGTTTATTGCATTATTTTATTTTTTATCTTTTATTTTTTGAGCTGAGGTCTCACTGTGTTGCCCAGGCTGGAGTACAGTGGCACGATCACGGCTCACTGCAGACTCAACCTCCTGGGCTCAGGTGATCCTTTCGCCTCAGCCTTCTGAGTAACTGGGATGGTGGCTGTGCGCCACTATGCTCAGCTAATTTTTAAAATTTTTTTGTAGCGATGAGGTCTTGCTATGTTGCCTAGGCTGGTCTCGAAATTCTGGGCTAAAGCAATTCTCCTGCCTTGGCTTCCCAAAGTGTTGGGATTTCAGGTGTGAGCTACTACACACGGTCGTGTTATATCAGAATGGACACTGGTAGATCTATTTGAGCATATGACACTCTATGAGGTATGCCTATTTAGTGGAATGTGCCGTCACTCAAATATTAATATACACAGGTGTACCAGCAGTTGTTTTCATGAGCGGTAATACCAAAGAGGGATGTTTATGGCCAGGTGCTAAAGAAGTGAGTACATTTGGGGATGACAGGGAAGAGTTGTCATGATGCACGACAAGAGCTGTCATGATGCACGACATGGATCTTCCTAAGCACATTCGCAAAATGTTTTCCATAAAACCTTCATTCCGCAAATAGAATTTAAAAATGGCATTGTAGCATATGGCCATGTAAATTGTAAATGCAATCCGCCTGTCTTCAACAATGCCAGGGTGGATGGGCTAATGAGGTTGCAAACAGAGGAAGGTACACACTATTAAGCTGGCTACCTCAAAATGCCTGGATGGCCCAGAAATTCCAGAGCCATTTTGTGACTATCAAAAGGAAAAATGTGATTAGGATATAATTACACCCTTTATAATTACAGTCATGCAGACTTAAGATTTCACATACTTTAAATATAACAAGATGCATAGGAAGATTAAATGCTTTATGAATCATATGAGGAAAAAAAAAGGAAGCAAATCAATTATAAAGAGGTGGAGGTCAGATGATTTCCAATTATTGACATTGCACTATAAGGAGATGGGTTGAATTTTGTGGTAGAAATTAGATATAACCAAGTAAGTCTTGAAGAGCTTAGTTAGGCTGGAGAAGTGCTACAGTTTGAGTACATTCATTTTTTTTTTTTCAGTTTTAAAAGCACTATATGTGCCGGGCTCAGAGGCTCAGTGGCTCAGCCTGTAATCCCTATACTTTAGGAGGCCAAGGTGAGTGGATTGCCTGAACCCGCGGGTTCGAGACCCACCCGGGCAACTTGGCGAGACCTCGTCTCTACAATAAATCAAAAATTAGCTGGGCGTGGTAGAGCGTGACTGTAGTTCCGGCTACTTGGAAGGCTGAGGTGGAAGGATCACAGGAGCCCAGCAGGTCGAGGCTGAGGTGGCCAGGAGTGTGCCACTGCAGTCCAGTCTGGGCGATAGAGTGAGACTCCAACTTAAAAAAAAAAAAAAAAACCCAAACAAAAGCACTGTATGACAAACTTTACATACATGGAATCACTGCTACTACCATTTTGAGATAGAAGACAGCTCAAACTCAGAGAAATGAAATAATTTCTCTAAAATCACAAAGCTAGTAATTGCCTGGACAGAAATGAAGTCTAACTAGCTTCAAAACCCTTCTTTTGGCCAAGTGTGGTGGCTTACACCTGTAATCCCAGCACGTTTGGAGGCTGAGGCAAGAGGATCTCTTGAGCCTAGGAGTTCGAGCCCGGTCTGGGCAACACGGTATGGTGGCACATGCCTGTAGTCCCAGCTACTTGGGAGGCTGATACAGGAGGATGGCTTGAGCCCATGAGTTGGAAACTATGGTGAGCCATGATCATGCCACTACTCTCCAGTTTGAGCAAAAGAGTGAGACTCTGACTTTAAAAAATAAAATCGCCGGGCTTGGTGGCTCAGCCTGTAATCCCGCACCTTTGGGAGGCTGAGGTGAGTGGATTGCCTGAGCCCGTGGGTTCGTGACCCGCCTGGGCAACTTGGCAAGACCTCATCTCTACAATAAATCAAAAAATCAGCCAGGCATGGTAGCACGTGCCTGTAATTCCGGCTACTCGGAAGGCTGAGGTGGAAGGATCGCCGGAGCCCAGTGGGTCGAGGCTGCGGTGGCCGGGAGCGGCTGACTGCACTCCAGTCTGGGCGACAGAGTGAGACTCCAACTCAGAAAAATAAATAAATAAATAAATAAATAAATAAAATAAAATCATTTTTGTGATATACAAGAGTTTACCAAGGCAGTCTCTCAAGTATTGCCTTTACAACATGTTTTTTTTTGAGTTGGAGTCTCACTCCGTTGCCCAGGCTGGAGTGCAGATGGCATGCTCACGGCCACCACAGCGTCTACTTGCTAGACTCTGGCGATCCTTCCATTTCAGCCTTCCAAGTAGCTGAACTACAGACACACGCTACCATGGCTAGCTATTTTTTGATTTATTGTAGAGACAAGGTTTCACCAAGTTGCCCAGGTTGGTCTCGAACCACAGGCTCAGGCAATCCACTTGCCTCAGCCTCCCAAAGTGCTGGGACTATAGGCTGAGCCACAGAGCCTGGCCCGCCTTTACAACTTTTGCCAGACTATGTACCATCTGTGTTGTAATCTATTTAATATTCTTCTCTAAACTGATAGTTTCATATTTCAAAATGTTTATTTAAAATGAAATGCTTATAATTCTATTAAGAATGGAAAATAATTGTCAGTGGCATAAGCAGAAGGTGACTGTGAGAGTACATAAAAGTCTAGCTAAATACTGTTGCCTACCAAAGCTCTGATCCTGGGGTCCATCATTTCCTTGTAAAGTGGACTTGGAGAGTTAGGGAGGTAGTAGAGGCTTTCTTCCACCAAAATGAGGCTTTTTTCTTGATGTAAACAGAGGATTCAAAGATAACTAAAAGTGGAATTCTATTCCCATCGTGACATACCATCGTATTTGATGCCATGTGGTGTGCCACCTGTATTCACTGTGCCTACCACCTGTGGCATGCTGGAGTAAGGGAGAATAGAAAGAGATTGACTGGATCTGATCATTTCTTTCCAAATCAAAATTTAACTTGAAGGAAACTAGATATTTCCTCTCGTGTCCGTCTCCCAAAGTGCTGAGATTACAGGCGTGAGCCACTGCACCCAGCCTCAATTAAATTTTATATGTAATAAATCTGGGATCAAACTCAAAATTAAGCATAGAGCTAAAATCTTACAAGATACTGACATCCAGCAGCTTTTAAGCATGTTGGCTCTGGAAACTATCGAATATTGTTTGCATACTTCCTGGTTAAACTGTGATAGGACACCATCATGCAAGCATCACCAGGACCCTCCCTCTTATAAAATATTGCCTTGAAGAAGACAGGCTAACCCCTGGGCAAGCCTGATTCAAAGAGTGGCCACTTGAGGTCCAAAAGTTATTTCTTAGCATAATTTTATCCTGGTCTCTTATCCTTTACTTTCATTAAAAAATAACAGCGTGGCCGGGCTCGGTGGCTCAGCCTGTAATCACAGCACTTTGGGAGGCCAAGGAGAGTGGATTGCCTGAGCCCGCGGGTTCAAGACCCGCCTGGGCAACTTGGCGAGACCTCATCTCTACAATAAATCAAAAAATTAGCCGGGCATGGTAGCGCACGCCTGTGTTCCAGCTACTTGGAAGGCTGAGGCGGAAGGATCGCCGGAGCCCAGCAGGTCGAGGCTGCGGTGGCTGGGAGCAGCCACTGCACTCCAGTCTGGGTGACAGAGTAAGACTCCAACTCAAAAAAAAAAAAAACAAATTAGCCAGGCATGGTAGCATGCTCCTGTAGTTCCAGCTACTTGGAAGTCAGGCAGAAGGATCGCCGGAGCCCAGCAGATCAATTCTGGGGTGACCATGGGTGTGCCACTGCACTCCAGCCTGGGTGAGGGAGTGAGACTCCAACTCAAACAAACAAACAAACAAACAAATAAATAAATAACAGCATGGCCATTATAGTACCAAGATCATCACCACAAAATACTAAAACCCAACTCTATGTGTCAAATGGAATGACCAAAAGGTATTAACATATCCTTATTTCAAAGGCATTTTATTTACTAATGTTCTATCATTTGACTCACTAGCATGTTTAACAGTGTATATAAACTTCTCCAATATTTCAAGCAGTGTCTTGGTTTTCTGTATTTTTATATGCATGTACTCTGTCTTCCCAGAAAAACCTACATTCATGCATTCAAACCTAAACACACACACACACACACACACACACACACACACACACACACACACATTGTCTTTAAAAAATTAAATTTTTGTAACAGAGAGGGCAATGGGTCCTAAGTGGCAAATACATAGAAAATGAAAGAAATGCAATTCAGATTCCTGTCAGAAAACAGCTGAACACAGTGGCTCATTCCTGTAATCCCAATACCTTGGGAGGTTGAAGTGGGAGGATCGCCTGAGGCCAGGAGTTCAAGACCAGCCTAGGCAACAAAATAATACCCCTTTGCAACAAAAAAAATTTTTTAAATTAGCCAGGTGTGGTGGTATGCACTTGTTGTCCCAGCTACTCAGGAGGCTAAGACTGGAGAATTGCTTGAGCCCAGGAGTGTGAGGTTATAGTCAGTTTTCATCAGACCACTGTACTCTAGCCCAGGCAACAGAGTGAAACTCTGTTTAAAAATAAATAAATAAATAAAAAGAAAGAAAACACATTTTCAAATGATTATAAAACTGTTTGCAAGATAAGACTGTTTAAGAAAATGCACCAGAATAACTGCATCAAAAAAAAAAAAAAAGAAAGAAAAAGAAAAAAGACAGTTTAACTGTCAACCTGGGAGAAACAGTATTAACTGGCAAAGCAACCTGATAACCTACAAGCCCTGTACATATTCCAAATATTTATATTTCTGAGGAAATACATGTTTATTTTATTTTATTTTATTTTGAGTTGGAGTCTCACTCTGTCGCCCAGACTGGAGTGCAGTGGCCGCTCCCAGCCACCGCAGCCTCGACCTGCTGGGCTCCGGTGATCCTTCCCCCTCAGCCTTCCAAGTAGCTGGAACTACAGGCGCACGCTATCACACCTGGCTAATTTTATGATTTATTGTAGAGATGAGGTCTCACCAAGTTGCCCAGGCAGGTCTCGAACCCGTCGGCTCAGGCAATCACCTCAGCCTCTAAAGGCGCGGGATTACAGGCAGAGCCACCGAGCCCGGCTACATGTTTATTTTAGAATTAGGAAAGCATACTGCTCACATCTTAAAATGTCCAGAAGCCAGCAACTAGTTTAATTATTAGCAGGGTTCCTTGGTCAAACTATTGCTTAAAAAAAAAAGGTGGTAGCCTTGCATATTATACCTTGCTGTTTGCAATCCCAAGGCCTGACCCAATGACTAGCATTTAAACTTCACTGAATGAAAGTCATGGTGGGTAAATTGGTATATAAGTGAGGTCTTACTCTTAGATACAATGTAGATTTTGGAAATATTTTGGAAATATGGGGAGAGTTGACTTGAATGCCAATCACTTCACCTCTGTCTAGCAATATAACACTAATGATACTTTCTCAAATATTGTACATATCATACCTGCACTTTCTTGACAGAGTCATATAAATAGTTTTAGAAAATTAAAAAAAAAAAAGAAAATTTGACTGCTCCAATTTTCTAAAGCTAAAGGTTTATTTAAAAGAAAAAGCACAGGCATGAAAAGATACTTCTCCATACACTCATGGTTCAGTAATCATTCTGCTCTGTTTTAGTGAAATATCCTCAGAACAACTGAAACTGCTATAAATATAAAGGAATGAAAACAGAAACAAGAATGATAAGCAATTTCTATTTCTACTGAAATCTGAAAATAGAGAATTTCTATTTGAAGTCTATAGAAATGAAACTAAAATATATCTTTTTCATGGTCGAGTTTAAAACCAAAGTTTGTTTGTAAAACAAATAGGACAATTTTTTTTAATAGGGAAAAGCATTATTCCCCGGGTCATATAATTTTAATAAATCAGGCCCCAAGTTTTAAATCTTGGTTTTGGAACCTGAAGCATCTGGTTCTTTACTGGTGATTAATTTGAGGGGGGAAAAAAAGCTGTCAGGAAGTAGGTAAAAGCTAAGTCAGAGCTCGGCCTTCTGGATTTGAGAGGAACTGCATGCACCAGGCTAGTGCAGAGGCCACTTTTAGGAAACTCTTAAGGATGACGATGTTCTGTAGTTAACACTTTACAACGTCTTCTCAACTACAGAACTGAGAAACATCTTCTCAACTAGAAGCACCTCAGTTATAAAAAAAAAAAGATACTGCCTTTTGTTTCTGAATCTGACACCAGAAAAGCAAATGCTCCCTTTTTCTGAAGTTAAATGCAAAGCCTTCAGGTTAAGCACCAAAGAGCAACACTTCTCAAACTTTAAAGTGCATATAAATCACCAGAGAGCTTTAAAATGCAGGCTTTGATTCACTGGGTCCAGGGTGATGCTGTCCATTTGTATTTCTAACAAGTTCCTGGGTGATGTGGATGCCACTAATTTGTAGATCATACTTAGCACAAGGATATTGAGAATATTTCCCTAACGTTACCATCTAGTGGGGAAAGTCTATAAGTAAATATGTAATCATTGTAGTTTGACTTCATATCGTTCCTACTGAATGATTATCTAATACGATTGTAATACATTTTTATTTTGATTATTCCTGCGTGAAAATGTTGTTTCATGACTATATTGAGACACATAATTGTATAAAATTATCCTGCAGAAAATGATACAAAAGACATCTGTTATGAACAGTTTCTATTTTAAAAAGTAGTCAAAGAAATTATATGAGGAAACAAAAACTGAACATTACAATTTCCTGACTGAAATAAATGAAAATGTTTTATTAAATAAAGAGAAAATCAACACCCCCACCAACATTCAGTTATTCAATTCAAGTTTCCTGGATGGGGTCAACATTAACCAGCAATGTTCATTTTATACCTATTCCTACCTCATGTTTTAAACAATTGGCTGACTTTAAAAGGTAAAGGTTTCCTACTTTTTCCACAAATATTTATGGAGCATCAACTATGTGTTAGGCACTGGGCTGGGCACAAAGAATAGAGAGAGAATGAATAGGGGAGACCAACAGTAAACAAATGAGCAATTAATTGGTAACAGTTTTCTAACTACTTCCAATTAACTGTTTTCTTGTATGTGACAGAAGTTGTGACACCAGTCTCCAAGATAGCCCACAATGATCCTCACCCAGTACTCTTGTCCTTGTAAAAACCCCTCCCAAGCTAAGTAGGGCTGACTTGTGCATGGGATATTGCATAAACGATGGCGCATGACTTCTGAGGCTAGATGGGAAAAGAGACTGTGGCTCTGCCTTGCTCTCTGGGGTCTCTTGCTCTGAAGGAAGCCAGCTGCCACATGGTGACAATGCTCATGCAGCCCTACAGAGACATCCCCATGATGAGGAGCTGCAGCCTCCTGCCAACATCCAGCACTGACTTGCCAGGGTATTTGAGTGGGCCACTTTGGAGGCCAAGACTCTGGCATGGTCAAGTCTTCAGATGACTGCAGCCCTGACTGACGACTGCCACCTCATGAGACCCTGAGCCAGAACCACCCAGCCAAGCCACTCTTGGCAACCTGATCCACAGAAACTGTGTGAGACAATAAATATTTGCTCTCTTAAGCCACCAAGGTTTGGGGTAATTTGTTGTGCAGCAATAGATAACTAATGCAGAAGACAGAAGAGTGAGGAGGTGAGAAGATACCTACTTAAACAGGTGGTCAGGAAAGGCTTCTTTGAGAAGGAGATGTTTAAGCTGAGCATGGATAAAAGGGAGTCAGCTCTGGAGAAAAAGGTTGTGGCAGTGCTGGCAGGAAGAATACCATTCTTAAACAAGGAAACACAATGGCAGAGGGAAGGTCCTGCATTGTAAATGGGATAGTGTGGCCAGAGCCTATTCCTCTAGGGAAGTGGAAAAGCTGGGGTCACAGAGGTGATCTTAGCCTTTAAAGGTATGGAGTTTAGCCGGGCTTGGTGGCTCAGCCTGTAATCCCGTGCCTTGGGAGGCTGAGGTGAGTGGATTGCCTGAGCCCGTGGGTTTGAGACCTGCCTGGGCAATTTGGCGAGACCTCATCTCTACAATAATCAAAAATTAGCCGGGCATGGTAGCGCGCACCTGTAGTTCCAGCTACTTGGAAGGCTAAGGCGGAAGGATCGCCGGAGCCCAGCAGGTCGAGGCTGCGGTGGCCGGGAGTGGCCACTGCACTCCAGTCTGGGCGACAGAGTGAGACTCCAGCTCAAAAATAAATAAATAAATAAAGGTATGGAGTTTAAATTATATTCTTAACACACTGGGAATCCTTTGATGAGTCTTCAGCAGAAGACAAATGTGATCCTTTCTGTTTTAAAAACTTCACTTGGGCTGGGTAGTATGGCACATGCCTATAGTCCTAGCTACTCAGGAGGTTGAGGCAGGAGGATTGCTTGAGTCCAGGAGTCCAAGGCTGTGATGTACTATGTTTGTGCTTGTGAATAGACACTGCATCTCATCCTGGACAACACAGCAAGACCCCATCTCTAAAATAAACAAATAAATAACCTCCCTTGGTCTGCCATATGGGGAAGGAGCACCAATGACTGGCCTGCATCTACTCTTCAGGAATTCAGAGACTCAGAGAACAATGACCAGGAAAGGTTTGAAAATATTAGGAATTACACAAATATAGAATTACTATTAGTATTACTGTTGCTCTTATTTCAGATCAGGTCTGGTGTGGCCTCTGCAGTGCTGCAAGGGAAGAAACAAATGGAAAGGAGAGAGCAACAGGGATCTCTGCTGGTTTCTGCTCTTTCTGACACAGTCTCTGAGCCTTACCAAACCCAGTTCCAAATGCAGGGAGTTGCTGATCTGCTAAGTCAAGAGGCTAATGTGTAACAAACACAAATTTACAGCACAAATATTTACTTTTTGGTATGGGCATAATTTTATGAAATATAAGCTTTAATTTTTTTATTATGTAGATAATATTCTCTGTAGAAAAATACTCATTTGTTATACATATAGTGCACATTGCAGAAAAAATTAAGAAATACAAATGTGCAAAAGAAGAGAAACTAGCAATCACTCCTATCACTCCAAGGTAAACACTGTTTTCATGTTGGTGAGTATCCTTTCAGTATCCCTATCCCTATAGGGATCCCCATATGTAAATATACTATCCCTATATGTAATATATACTGGTTAAAACTATGATTCTTTTTAAAGTTTTTTCCTTCTCTATTACAAAAACCATAAATGCTGATTTTAGGTAATTTGGAGACAACATAAAGAAGAAAATAAACGGCATGAGTAGTACCACCATGTGATATGGTTTGAATTTGTCACATCTAAGCAGAATTCAAGACAAAAGAAGAGTAATGTGGGACACACAGAAGAATCCAGGGTTAAAGATTATTTCTGGTACCACAGTAATGGAAAAGTTAGGACAAATCATAGAAATCACTATATATTATATATGTACAGTTTGGCTTCTTTCTGAGAAGCTAAAGGCAGCTGGCAGTCCAAGCCTGCAGCTGTCACTCTGAGCTGCCATTTTACAAATATTCATTTCCTTAACTTCAGCTCATTCTTGCTTCATTATAAAAGGAAAATAAAAGTTGAGGACTGTTCACTATGTAGAGACTTTTGGCACCATTTTTATTTATTTATTTATTTATTTTTATTTATTTATTTTTGAGTTGGAGTCTCACTCTGTCGCCCAGACTGGAGTGCAGTGGTCACTCCCGGCCACCGCAACCTCAACCTGCTGGGCTCCGGCGATCCTTCAGCCTCAGCCTTCCAAGTAGCTGGAACTACAGGCACGTGCTACCATGCCTGGCTAATTTTTGGATTTATTGTAGAGATGAGGTCTCGCCAAGTTGCCAGGTGGGTCTCGAACCCGCAGGCTCAGGCAATCCACTCACCTCAGCCTCCCAAAGTGCGGGATTACCTAGGCTGAGCCACCGAGCTGGCACCATTTTTATAACTCACAATAAGATAAATAAGTTAGAGGGGTAGAAAGGAGAGGTGTTTTGAGATACTGTTGGGAAGGAATCCTCAGTGCTTCCTTCTCACCCTAGCCAACAACTCCCCTCTGAAAGATATTAGAGGGGTACTGCTTGAAAAGATGAATGAAATTTTAGTAATTCACACAATAAGAATGCTGAGACTGAATTTTCAGCCTCGAAACCTGTATGGAAACGTGTATTAAATTCTGGTTGTTGTTGTTGTATGGAAACGTGTATTAAATTCTGGTTGTTGTTGTTGTTTTAGTTGGAGTCTCACTCTGCCGCCCAGACTGGAGTGCAGTGGCCGCTCCCGGCCACTGCAGCCTCGACCTGCTGGGCTCCGGTGATCCTTCCGCCTCAGCCTTCCAAGTAACTGGAACTACAGGCGCGTGCTACCACGCCCGGCTAATTTTTTGATTTATTGTAGAGATGAGGTCTCGCCAAGTTGCCCAGGCAGGTCTTGAACCCACAGTGTCAGGCAATTCACTCACCTCGGCCTCCCAAAGCGCGGGATCACAGGCTGAGCCACTGAGCCCAGTCAAATTCTGGTTGTTTTAATTACCTGGGTTTTTCTCAATATATTTTTACTGACCTAAATCTAACTTTGCAATACAATTCTTTTCATGGACATTAGCTGCTCTTAATTTCACATGGCTCCCTAGACTTCCCTGCAAAGTCTTTTGCTGCTCTTCAGCAATCGCCCAGAACCACAAATGCCGTGGGCCCAGAGAAACGAAAATCTCAGTGAAAATCCTATTTTATTGAACAACTGAAAGTCTCTTACTTAATGGAAAGTATTATAGCACATGGTGCCATTCCCATCAAGACTTAATCCATTTGAAGGCAGACTCTCAAGAGAACGTAAACCTGTACTTTCTCTATAAAAGAAGTCACTCCACAGTTGAATTTCACAGGAATTTTAAACCACTGATCCACAGCCAAGACTGATACGGTTTTACTTCTCTGATACTACAGTTACCTTTTTGAATTCATTGGAAACATTTTTAGCCAACAAGGTCTAACAGAGACATGATCTTAATGTACCTGAGTTCTGGAAAACTGAAAGCTGGGAATTTGGGCCACATGGTAAAAAGGTAACCTGAGATGTCACTGGGTGGAGGTGGGAAGGCAATGAGCAAAGACATGAACTAGGGTTTCATTTACACCTTTGGTTGTAAATTAGATGTTTTGTCTAGATTAAAGCCATTAGTGGGCACAAGCAGGAAAAATGTGTTTGAATGTGATATGGTTTGAATTTCTTACATCTAAGTATAAACCAAGACAAGGTAAGAATAATATGGGACACAGTAAAACCCAGACAGAACCAGTGCTGTCTGGCTAAAGGTTATTGCTAGTACTATCATAACAGAAAAGTTAGCACCCATAATAGAAATCACTGTATGTTATTTACGTACAGTTTGGGTGCTGAGACCATTTGTGCTGAGACTGGGTAATTTATAAAGAACTGAAATTTATGGCTCACAGTTCTGGAGGCTGGGAAGTTCAAGAGCAAAGTGCCAAGATCTTGCAAGATGGTGCCTTGTTGCTACATCCCCTGGAGAGGACAAATGCTGTGTCCTCACTAGCTGAAGTGACAGAAGGGTAAAAGGACCTAAGATAATTCCCTCCATCCCTTTTGTAAGGGGCCCTCATGACTTAATCACTTCTCCAAAGGCCCCTTCCTCATAATACCACCAAAGTGGGGATTAAGTTTCAACGTGAATTTTGGAGGGGACCCATTCAGGTCATAGCAGTGCTATATTAAGCGTAAATGGGCCTGGCTCGGTGGCTCAGCTTGTAATCCCAGCAGTTTGGGAGGCTTAGGCGAGAAGATTGCATCAGCCCACAGGTTCGAGACCTATCCAGGCAACTTGGCGAAACCTCGTCTCTACAACAAATCAAAAACTAGTCGGGCATGGTAGCACGCGCCTATAGTTCTGGCTACTTGGAAGGCTGAGGTGGAAGGATCACCGGAGCCCAGCAGGTCGAGGCTGCGGTGACCGGGAGCATGCCACTGCACTCCAGTCTGGGCGACAAAGTGAGACTCCAACTCAAAAAATAAAAAAAATTTTTAAAAGCTTAAATGAATTTTCTAACATTTTCACTACAGTGTTTGGCTTCAGTCATTCTCAAGACTCTCTTTGTTATCGTCATAATTTTCCATGCTACTGAATCCCTTAAGCATAAATTATTTTAAACATAAAATGTCTAAATTAGGGTAGATTATATTGGACCATTTAGAGCCACAATTCTGTAAATGGTTCCTCATTTCAGAATTCATCAAAAAGGCTTATTTCTACAATGAAATGAACATTTTATTCACCCAGAATAAGGAGAGTGCTGTGCTTCTTTGCAAGGAATACTTTGACAAACCATGTAGGGCATAAGCATAAATGCTGAGGTGATACTTAGTAACAGAAATGGCTTCTAAATTACAACATATAATAGTGGGAGAGGAATTTGCATCCCTCCAAGAAAGAGAAGGAAATAGAAAAGAGCAAGTGAGCAGGGGCATTCATTGGGAAAGAGGTGTAAAGGCAGAGAGAAAAGTCTCAAATCTGGGATAGAGGAAGATCTCTAGAGGACAGGAGTATCTAATATAAACTCTTGAACTCCTTGCTTAAAAAGATGGCTGGGTGTGGTAACTCATGTCTGTAATCCCAGCACTTCGGGAGGCCAAGGCGAGAGGACTATCTGAGCCCAGGAGTTCAAGAGCAGCCTTGGCAACTTGGCTAGACCTCCTCTCTACAATAAATCAAAATATTAGCCAGGTGTGGTGGTGCTCACCTGTCATCCTAGCTACTTGGGAGGCCGAGGCGGAAGGATCACCTGAACCCAGCCGGTTGAGGCTGTAGTAGCTGTGATCATGTCACTGCACTCCAGCCTGGGTGACAGAGTGAGACTCTGACTCAAAATAAAACAGATGTGTGTGTATGGGGGAGGGCAGTTTACATGTGATATAAATTTCCTCCTCTATGTCCTCATTCCTTACTAAAATATTGCCCACCAATTCTTTTGCGATCACAGATCCCTCACTAAGTTCCAAATCTGGGTTGCAATGAGGTGAAAACAGAGATGGAATGAACAGAAACTGAAACTAGGTCAAAGAGGCAATTGACATTCGGGTTATTAAAGTAATAATTATTCCACAGTATGAAACATATCAGACTGACCTAAACATAAAATCTAACAACTACCATATGATCATCCTTCTCAATACAAGTATAATTGACACCATCATTCACAAATCTGCTAATCCTTTTCTGCCTTTGTACCTGGCAACATTCACTTCTTGAGCTGAAGTAAACACCAGTCCTACAAATAACAGTGCCTCACAGTGCAGTACCTCCCCTGAGAGAAGAAACAAATGGCACAATAAGTGATAGCTTGGGGAGGGGTGGAGAGGGTTAGTCTTGAAGAGGGACTGGCACTCTGAGAATTAAACGAGATGATACTGGCGAGGCCTTTCTACCAATATCCTACACATAAAAAGCCCTTAGCAAATGTGACCCGTGGTTAGTCAGAATAATAGTAGGGACATAGAAGTCCTTCTTACTGTTACTATCTCTAGGGAGAGGTTTTGTCCTGATCTGTGGCATAAGACTGTTACCTCAAAGACACAAGGGGGACAGGCTAGGGAAGAGATTACTCCTCTCACCCAAAAGAATCTACTAAGAAGTTAGATGGGGTCCACTTCTCTCACTACTAACGCTCCCCCGACCCCACACTTTTAAGTCTAGCTGAAGAAAGCCTCCAGCACTCCTGGCAATTAGATTGAGGTCTCTGGGTTTCAAATGCTTCTTTGATAGATGCCTCTAACTGCATCAAAGTGGCAGGTGCATTTCTTTCAGCATTTAATGCTAATCCTCCCTGTCGTTTAAGGATAAATAACTTCACAATCATGTCAGGAGGCCCCAACATAAATTCACCAGGGGTTTTAATTACTCTCCAGTGATGATGTCGTATACAAAATCAGAGAAATGAAAATCTAGTCGGGGTGTGTGTGTGTGTGTGCGTGCGCACACGCACGTGCGTGATGGCCCAGGCTGTCCCCGGAACACCCAGGGCATCATTTCCTGTCTCTATGTAGGAACAAGATCAGGAATCCATACCCAATTCAGGGTGTGTGAGACAGCACTGAACCTCACAGAATTGGCTGCAGCATCCCTCATTCACTCAGGGCACATAAAGACTACAAGCTCAAGCTGTGGAGTCAAACAAACCTGGCTTCATATCTCAGCCTGCTGTATCCTCCCTGTTTCATCCCAGGCAAACTCTGCAACCCACAAATTTCTCACCTGGAAGTGGTGATCATAACTATATGTGTGGCATAAAGTTGTGAGGATTAAGAAAAATCATCTATGCAAAGCACTTAACACACTACATAGTATACAGCACATCCTTAATGAGTGTCAGCACCACCGAGAAAAAGGTAGAGGAAGTCCCCATCCCTGTGTTACAAAGCACAGGTTGTTATAAGGGTCCAAGTGTCCTTCCTCTCACCCACGTCTCTGGTTGGGTGATCTTCTCTCCCACCACCTGTGCCCAAGAGTTAACACAGTGTACAAACACTGAAATATATATGTACGTATTTGTGTGTGTATGCATATAGCTGTAGTGCTCATTCTCTATATAACTTTTATAAATCCAGGGACCCACAAACTAGTTTCAGATGGTTATCCCTTTCAAAGAAACAATCCAACAACCAAAAGTGATTAAAAATAAATCAAATCCCAAGCATTTTTGTATGCCTAACCCCTAACTGTACCCCATAATACCATAATAAAAAATAAAAAATAAAAAAAAAAAGAAATTATACTCAAAAAATAAAAAATAAAAAAATAAATCAAATCCCTTATTTAGGTTCTCATACTTCAGCAAAGGCAGGCTCATTCATAGTAATCCACTGACATACTTCCTAATGTCTGTTTGCTTTCTCCCTTGAAGTCCTTTATACTACTCACTGCACTGGAACTTCTCTCTTCACCCCAGTCACTCATCCCAGCCCATCCCTTTAGCGTATAGATCAGCTTAGCCTCTCTTCCAGCAAGCAGGACTCCCTTCTACTTAGGAGAGGGGCAGAGAAGTACAACTGAGTGAACTGAAACTTGATTCCCTTTGGTGCTCACAGAGAAGGAAACAGCACTGCAGATTCATCTAAGAGGCTTTCACCTCTGTTAAATTAAACTAATGTAGCCGGGTATGGTGATTCATGCCTGTAATCTCAATTTTGGAGGCCAAGGCAGAAGGACTGCTTGAGCCCAGCCTGTGCAACATAGTGAGACTTCACCTCTACAAAAACTACTCAGCTACTCAGGGGGCTGAGGCGGAAGGATCGCCTGAGCCCAGGAGGTGAGCTGTGCTTGTGCCACTGAACTTCCATTTGAATGACAGAATGAGACCCCGACTCCAAAAAAATAAAATAAATAAAATAAATTTGGCCTGAAGATGCCTCCATACTTCGAGTCCTTCCTTATTTAACTGCTACCTAACTTAGTACATAAACTAACTGAAAGCCTAACTTAGCAATATACTATTATAACACATAGATGAGTTTCAGTCAATCACAGGCAGACAACTGATCAGACCATATTCAAATAAGGCAAACACCAAGCTGTAACCAATCAAGTGTCTCTACCTCACTTCTGTTTTATGTCCATTCATGTTGCCTGACCACCTTGTGGAGTGGAGCTCTCTGAACTTCCTCTAGTTCTGAGGGCTGCCTGATTTGTGACTCATTCTTTGTCCAATTAAACTCTGTTAAATTTAATTTGTTGAAAAAAAATTTTATAACACATCTGCACATAAAAAATACCTTTGTACTTTTTTTTCCTTCCTCATTCTTAATTCAGGATTTTATTCTCAAATACAAAAAACGCAAAGGCAGAAAACCTTACTACCCAAAATTAGGGGTATATGTTTCCTATTGTTATTGTGCCTTTTCTTTAAAGAAGAAAATGTCATTAACATGTTAATAATAATTTCACCAAGAAAGCCCCCACTGAGGTAAGCCATTGAAAGAAGGATGGAAAAGAAACCAACAAGGAATGATAGACAGGGTGCAGGCAAGCAGTTGATCTGTTTTTATAAAATACTTCAGACATGAATGACATTTGAATTATGTGGAGAAGACTCCTTTCCCCCTCCCCTACACAAAAGAAAAGGCAGAGAAATGCAAAGAAAGTGGTAATTGTCAGGTGTCTAGACATGGGATCACTGCCCTCTAGTGTACTTAAACATTTTCAAAATCCCTTTATCAGAGATCTTTAACTGAAAGATAGTGGAAAACAGAATAAACATGAACCTCTGTTGAACTCTCCAATAGAATAGTTTTTAAAAATAATGTCAATTAAGAGAGTGACAGGATGGTTTCCAATCACCTCACTATTTGTCAGTATCAACACTCTTATCAGATCCTACAGATGGGTTTCTTGTTTCAGTCTGACAGATTGCCAAAGGGCAGAAGAAATACTAAAAATATTTCAGTAGGGTGTTCTGGCTGAACATTAGCTCTGCAAAGGGGAGTAGAGGAGGTAAGAACAATAACCCAGTCAAACCCAGGAGACGAGAAGAGTGACACAGAGTCCGATAGCAAAAATCCTAAGTAGAGGACACAGGGGTCCTGCATTTCTTCCCAGCAGCTGTTTTGCTCTTGCCAATGACCAGGGACAACCTCCTAGTCCGAGACAGGGGCATGGTGGTATCAGGAAATCTGCCCTATAGTCTTGATCTTCCTACTTCTTCCCTTGTGTCTTTAGGTAGGCATTTTGATCTGGGCCTATGTATCCTTGTTCTTAAAATTGTGACACTAGACAGTTTTTCAAGGACCAGCTGGGCACGGGGGGGCTCATGTCTAATCCCAGCACTTTGGGAGGTGGAGGCAAAAGGATTGCCTGAGCCCAGGGTTTCAAGACCAGCCTGGGCAACTTGCTGAGACCTCATCTGTACAATAAATCAAAAAATTAGCCAGGCATGGTGGTATGTGCCTATAGTTCCAGCTACTTGGAAGGCTGAGACTCTGACTCAAAAAAATAAGTGATTAAAAATAAAATAAAATTATGCTGAATAATCTTGTATGTAAAATTCATTTAGAAATACCAGATGATGAAAAAAAAGACAATAATGTCTAACTACAGATGGAAGGGTCTTTGAAAAACTTTTTTTTTTAAAGTCAGAATCTCACTCTGTTGTCCAGGTTAGTATACAGTGGCACACTCACGGCTGCCGCAGCCTTGACCTGCTGGTCTCAGGTGGACCCTTCTGTCTCAGCCTTCTAAGTAGCTGAAACTACAGGTGTTCGTCACTGTGCCTGACTAATTTTTTGATTTATTGTAGCGATGGGGTCTCATTAAGTTGCCCAGGCTGGTCTTGATCCCCTAAGCTCAGGCAACCCTCTCACCTTCACCTCCCGAAGTGCCAGGATTACAGCAGGGGTCCCTAATGGTCTGTGGCCTGTTAGGAACTGGGTTGCACAGCAGGAGGTGAGAGGCAGGCGAGCAAGCAAAGCTTCATTTATATTTATAGCCACTCCCTATTGCTTGTGTTACCACCTGGGCTCTACCTTCTATCAGATCAGCAGTGGCATTAGATTCTCATAGGAATTCGAACCCTGTTGTGAACTGCACATGTGAGGGATCTAGGTTACAAGCTCCTCATGAGAATCTAATGCCTGATGATCTCAGGTGGAGCTGAGGCAGTGATGCTAACTAGCACGGGGGAGTGGCTGCAAATACAGATTAACAATAACAGTGAGGCCTGACTGCACAGAGACCATAAAATCAATTACTTGCGGACTCATATCAAAACCCTATCAGTGAGTGGCAATAGAGTTGATGTACTTCAATTGTACATCTGTATCTGTATCTTTTTTTTTTTTTTTGAGTTGGAGTCTCACTGTCGCCCAGACTGGAGTGTAGTGGCTGCTTCCAGCCACCGCAGCCTCGACCTGCTGGGCTCCGGCTATCCTTCCGCCTCAGCCTTCCAAGTAGCCGGAATTATAGGCGCGCGCTACCATGCCTGGCTGATTTTTGATTTATTGTAGAGATGAGGTCTCGCCAAGTTGCCCAGGTGGGTCTTGAACCCGCGGGCTCAAGCAATCTACTCACCTCAGCCTCCCAAAGGCGCGGGATTACAGGCTGAGCCACCGAGCCTGGCTGTATCTGTATCTTAAAGCAGGCTTTAAGTCAGAGTCCAACACTTAGTCTGTCCGTGGCTCGCCCATTATTTTATTTACCATTTCCACCTGTGCCTCTTTTCTGCATTGGGCGCTTGTCTCAGATACAGTTTTAGTAAGCCCACAGACTAACCCTGGACAAAATGAGTAAAAAACAAATATCACTGGAGAACTTCTTTGAAAAAGGGAAAAGACCCAATGATGAGACAGCAGAAGACTCTAAGACTGCCGACAAAAAGAAAGCTTCATTTAAAAGAAAATACCAAGAGTCCTACTTAAATTCCAGATTCATTGCAACAGGCAATTCACATTTTCCATGCCCGCTTTGTATAATATGTGGTGATCAGCTATCCAACGAAACCACGAAGCCTTCAAAACTGCTTTGCTAAATGGAGACCAAGCAGCCTGCATTAAAAGATAAGCCTTTGGCATTTTTCAAAGAAAAAAATGTGAACATGAAGAACAGAAGCAATTATTGGAGACCATCACTTCATCAAATGTGTCTGCACTGAGAGCGTCATTCTTAGTTGCTACCTGTATTGTTAAAGCTGAGAAGCCCTTTACTATTGGTGAAGAGTTGATCCTGCCTGCTGCTAAGGACATTTGCCCTGAACTTTTAGGGGAGCCTGCAGTTCAAAAGGTGGCACGTTTTCCTCTTCTAGCTAGCACCATTAACTAGACGAACTGATGAAATAGCAAAGGATATTGAGGCACAATTGTTAGGATTAAGGAGTCATGGTACACAATCCAGGATGGTAAGTCTACTGATGTTGACAATAAGGCAACAATGCTTGTTTTCATGTGATATATTTTTCAGGAGAATATGCATGGAATATGTCATATGCACTTTTGTTGCCAACCGATACCACAGCTGCAGAACTACTGAAGTCTTTGGATGGTTACATGTCAGGAAAACTGAATTGGTCATTTTGTGTAGGTATATGCACAGATAGAGCAGCTGCCATGACTAGATGGCTTTCTGGTTTCACTACTTAGGTCAAAGAGGTTGCTTCTGAATGTGAGTCTATGTACTGTGTCATCCATAGACAAATGCTGGCTAGTCAAAAAAATGTCACCTGAACTTAACATTTTGCAGGATGTGATTAAAACTATCAACCATATGAAAGTACAAGCCCTTAACTCACATCTGTTTGTGTAGCTGTGAGGAGATGGATGCAGAGCACATATGTCTTCCCTGAAACACAGCAGTGAGATGGCTTTCTAAAGGTAGATCACTGGTCAGAGTTATGAGAGTCGCTCCAGAGATTTCTTTTAGAGAAACAGTCACTGCCAGCAGCACATTCCAGTGACACAGAATGGGCCGCAAAACTTGCTTACTTGTGCGACGGATTCAATCTGCTCAGTGAACTTAATCTGTCACTTCAGGGGAGAATGACAACTGTGTTCAAGTCAGCGGATAAAGTGGCTACATTCAAAGGCAAACTGGAATGATGGGGGCGATGAGTGAACACAGGGATTTTTGACATGTTTCAAACATTAGCAGAGATTTTGAAAGAGACTGAGTCAGACAGAATCTTCTTTCTCCCAGTTGGTGCATGATCACCCATCTCAGTTTTCAAAAGAGTTTGAGCATCGCTTCCCAACCACAAAAGACCCCCAAACTGGGGAGGAATGGATCCGCAACCCATTTACGAATAAGCCAAGTGAAATGACTTTGTCCATGCTAGAATAGGATCAACTGCTTGAGACCGCCAATGATGGTGTCCTTAAAAGCATGTTTGAGATAACTTCAAATCTCCATATGCTTTGCATTCAAGTCAAGGCAGACTATCCTGAAATTGCCACAAAAGCACTGAAAAGTCTGCTTCCATTTCCAACATCCTATCTTTGTGAAGCAGGGTTTTCTGCGGTGACAGCAACCAAAACAAGATTATGGAGTAATCTGGACATAAGCACTTTGGTTGTCACTGTCTCCCATCACCCCCAGATGGGACCATCTAGTTGCAGGAAAACAAGCTCAGGGCTCACACCGATTCTGCATTATGGTGAGTTGTGTAATTATTTTATTGTATGTTACAATATAATAATAATAGAAGTAAAGTACAAAATAAATGTGATGCAGTTGAATCATCCTGAAACATCCCCACCCCCTTCTCCAGTTAGTGGAAAAATTGTCTTCCATGAAACCAGTTCCTGATGCCAAAAAGGTTGGAGACTGCTGGATTACAGGCATGAGCCACTGCACCCATATATATATAGTTTTAAATGACAACACTACCATGAGACAGCTCTTAGCCTATAAAAAGGTAATCAGTAACTATCTTGACATATCCTTGAGAAATCTATATTCCTCAGAATTTTTTTAGTTCTCGTTTCCAAATACTACTCCAAACTTATCCACTTGTAACTAATCTTTTTTTCTTATTGATTTATTTGAGGTGGGGTCTCACTGTGTTGCCCAGGATGGAGTGCAATGGTTATTCACAGGTGCAATCATAGTTCACCACAGCCTCAAACTCCTGGCCTCAAGTGATCCTCCTTTCTCAGCTTCTCAAGTAGCTGGGAGGATGCACATGCCACCATACCTGGCCACTGTTAAGTAACTTTCAAGAAATGTTTCTTATAATTAAATGGGAAAACAGGTCAGGTTCGGTGGCTCAGCCTGTAATCTTAGCACTTTGGGAGGCTCGAGGCGAGTGGATTGCCTGAGCCCGTGGGTTCGAGACCAGCCTGGGCAACTTGGTCAGCCCTCATCTCTACAATAAATAAAAAATTAGCCGGGCATGGTAGTGGCACGCCTGTAGTTCCAGCTACTTGGAGGGCTGAGGTGGAAGGATTGCCTGAGCCCAGGAGATCAACCCTGGGGTGGCCGTGAGTGTGCCACTGTACTCCAGACTGGGCGACAGAGTAAGACTCCAACTCAACAAATAAGTAAATACATACATACATATAAATGGAAAAACAGCAATAACAACCACTACCCTTTACTGAGCAACTACTTCCATGAGGCATTGTATTAAGCACTTTATATGCATTGTCTCATTTTATTTACATGATATCTATATGAAATTCTTATTCTTATTTTATAAGAACACAGAGGTTAAACGACATTAAATGGCTTGTTAGAAGTCTGCCATTAAAACACAGTGTGTGTTGCTGAAGTTCACATCCCCAGCTATCTGTTAGAGAACTTCATCCATGCTGAAGTTTCCACCATTGACTGGAGAAATGTAAAAGATAAAAACTGATTGGGCGAGGTGGGTCATGGCAGGTCGGTGTCCCACAGGAAGTACACGGGCTGGTCTATCAGAGTCTCCCTGCAGGCAGAGCTACAGATGTCTTGGCCTGAGGGTGACCCCCGCTACCCAGGCTCTTCCATCAAGGATGACTTCAACTGCAGTAGCAATGTGGCCTCCGCCAGCATGCACATCCACATGGCCTTCCTGAGGAAAGTCTATGGCATCCTTTCTCTGCAAGTCCTCCTAACTACAATGACTTGCACAGTGTTTTTATACTTTGAGTTTGTACGGACATTGGACATTTGTTCATAACAGTCCTACCTTAATTCTAGTGTCTGCCTTTGGATATTTGGTCTTGATTTTTGCCTTGACTCTACACAGACAAAAGTATCCCCTTAACCTGTACCTGCTTTTTGGATTTACACTGATGGAAGCCCTGACTGTGGCCTTTGCTATTACTTTCTATGATATATATCTGATTCTGCAAGCTTTTATACTGACAACTACAGTATTTGTTGGTTTGACAGCATATACTCTACAATCCAAAAGAGATTTCAGCAAAATTGGAGCAGGGCTCTTTGCTGTTTTTTTGATTTTGTGGTTGTCAGGATTCTTGAGGCTGTTCTTTTATAGTAAGACAGCAGAAGTGGTCTTTGCTGCTGCGGAAGCGCTTCTGCTTTGTAGTTTTGTCATCTGCTACACGCAATTGCTGATGCACACACTGTCACCTGAAGAGTATGCGTTAGCTGCTATCAACCCCTACCTGGATATCGTAAACATCTTTCTGCACTTGTTGTGGCTTCTGGAAGCAGTTAATAAAAAGTAGGCCGGGCTCGGTGGCTCAGCCTGTAACCCCAGCACTTTGGGAGGCCGAGGTGAGTGGACTGCCTGAGCCCGTGGGTTCGAGACCCGCCTGGGCAACTTGGCAAGACCTCGTCTCTACAATAAATCAAAAATTAGCTGGGCGTGGTAGCGCACGCCTGTAGTTCCAGCTACTTGGAAGGCTGAGTCAGAAGGATCGTCAGAGCCCAGCAGGTCGAGGTTGCGATGGCCGGGAGCATGCCACTGCACTCCAGTCTGGGTGACAAAGAGAGACTCCAACTCAAAAAAAAAAAAAAAAACAAAGACAAAGCTGGGCAAAATTGTCAAAAACGGGATGCTGGAACTCAATCCAAGTCATATAAAACTTAGGAGATATTCATTTTAAGAAAACAACAGACTATGAAACCTTGGATAAGTGCAGTGGAACTCTGTGGCATTTTCACCTGCTGTTGGTCCCATCTACTACCCAGCTTCCTGCCCCGCCCAGCTCTGGCTGGTAGTTCTAGGGCAGGAGAGCTATGAAAACCAGCAGCCCCACCAGCGAGCTGCCTTGATTAGAAAAAACTCCATGCCTAGAGCATTGTCAGAAACAGCAGTGACCCCAGTTTCAAACAAATGGGCAAGGCCAACAACACAGCCAGCCTGGGGTTAGGGACGAATAACAGACTGTCAGACTAGTCAGAGATATTCATGGAAGATAATGGCACTGGCAATCTCTCACATATCCCTGGCAGTCTGAAAAGCTGCACAGGTTTGCAAGGTTGTGCACATGCTCAGGAAAGACCAGAGAGGGCCCTAGCTATCCATGCATCCCTGGATGAATGTGAACCCTTCCTTGCACAGAGAGAGAGGCTGCACGTGGGAGATAATGAAAAGCAAAACCTGGGAAGGCTTGTAAAGGACCCAAATTTTGAGTTCCCCAAACCCATACTGATCTATCAGCAAAGAACAGAATTCTTACTGTCTTAAGGTGTTTGAGAACAAATTCTGATAAATCACTGGGCCTTCTCTGACACAGGGATGGCCTCTAGGAAGCCTAGATTAAAAATACAAATAAGAATTTAAGTGAAATTGACAAGAGACATTAACAGCTACACACTGCAAGGGAAATAAACTCCTTAAAATTAGACCAAGCAAGTCACCAAACAAAAACTCAGCAACCGCAACAACCCTAGGTGTAAGGAGAGGCTGAATCTGAATCTAGATTTGCTATAAAATACCATCTGAAATATCTAGTTTCCAACAAAAAAGTTAAGATATGCAAATAAACAGGAAAATGAGACCCATATGTAACGAGGGGAAAAAAAGCAGTCAATATAAACTATCTCTGAGGAGGTTCAAATATTCTTTTTTTTTTTTTTTTTTTTTGAGTTGGAGTCTCACTCTGTCACCCAGACTGGAGTGCAGTGGCATGCTCCTGGCCACCACAGCCTCGACCTGCTGGGCTCCGACAATCCTTCTGCCTCAGCCTTCCAAGTAGCTGGAACTACAGGTGTGCACTACCACGCTCGACTAATTTTTGCTTTATTATAGAGACAAGGTCTTGCCAAGTTGCCCGGGCAGGTCTCGAACCCGCGGGCTCAGGCAATTCACTTGCCTCAGCCTCCCAAAGTGCTGGGGTTACAGGCTGAGCCACTGAGCCCAGCCCAAATATTCTTAAGTTTAGAGCTTAAGAAAGACTTCAAAGTAGCTATTATACATATGTTCAAAGAACTAAAGGAGGTCAGGCATGGTGGCTCCTGCCTACAAACCCAGCACTCTGGGAGGTTAAGGGGGGAGGATCACTTAAAACCAGGAGTTCAAGACCAGCCTGGGCAACATAGTGAGGCACAATCTTAAACAACAACAACAAACTAGTAATGCTTGGTGGTACACGACTGTAGTCCCAGCTATTCGAGAGACTGAGGTGGGAGGATCTTTTGAGCCTGAGAGTTTGAGGTTGCAGTGAGCCATGGTTGTACCACTGCACTCCAGTCCGGGTGATAGAGTGAGACTGTGACTCAAAAAAAGAAGAAGAATTAAGGGAAAGTATAGCTCATCAAAGAGAGAATGAGAGTATCAACATAGAGCTAGAAGCTTTTTTTGAAAAAGGAAAATCTGCAGTTGAAAAATAAAATAACTGAAAATGGAAAACAAATGCCTCAGAAATAAATCTGAGATGGCAGAAGAAGGAAGCAGTGAACTTGAAGATAGAACCAAATAAACTAAAAAACATTAAGCAAAATGAACAGAAGGATGGGCATGGTGTCTCACGCCTGTAATCCCAGAACTTTGGGGGATTTGAGGCAAGGGGATTGCCTGAGCCTAGGAGTTCGAGACCAACCTGGGCAACATGCCTCTCTACAATAAATCAAAAAATCAACCAAGCATGGTGGTACGTGCTTGTAGTACCAGCTACTTGGATGGCAAAAGGATCACCTGAGCCCAGGAGGTCAAGACCGCAGTAGCTGTGATTATGCCACTGCACTCCAGCCTGGGTGACAGAATGAGACTCTGACTCAAAAAGAGAAATGAACAGAGCCTCAGATGCTTGGGAGGGTAACATCAAATACAACAACAGTTTCAGAGAGTCCCAAAAGGAGAGAATAAAGAGAAAGGAGAAAAAATGTTTTTGAAGAAATGATGGCTAAAAACTCTCTAAATTTGTTGAAAAATATCAATCTATACATTCAAGAAGCTGTATGTGTAAGCTGTACTCAGAGCTATCATGTAGTAGACCATAATTACTTTTGCTTTCCGCACAACTTGTATTTCCTTGGTGTTAGGAATATTCGTTTTTTTCATTTGCCTAAAATATTCTACGTGCTTCTTATTAATTCACCCCAAACTGTCCATCCCTTGTTTAACTCTCTTCTCAAGATGTTTAGCTGCCTGAGTGTCTTACAAATTTCCTCTTGAAAACCTCTGCTCAATCCGCTCCGTACCAATATGGAGTGGCTTCTCCACAGGCCTGATGCATAGCTGTTCTCCCGAGGCATCCCCCTTTTTCTTATGTTCTGTTCCTGTCTCCCATGATGTTCATTTTACTTGGCTTACTCTCTTGTTTTGGTGAAGCACATTGCCCAGGAAGGGTGAAATAAAAGGAAACATTTCAAGACCTGGAATAGCTGAAAGTGTCTTCATCCTGCCCTTACCCTTGACTGAGAGTGTGTGTATAGAATTCTAGAGTACAGACTGAGAAGCTGATTGGAATCTCTGAGCAGAGGGTTGAAGGTGGTCAAGTCTAAGATTCCTGTGTTGGGCTGTTTTGTGGCAGGCCCTCCAGCGTCAGGATCTTCAGGTCTTTTGCACTGTTCGGATTCCCTAAAGAACATTCTTCAAATGTTCTGCTGGAAGGTTAGCTCCTGGCTACAAGTATTCTGACACTTTATCTCTGCGTGTTCAGTATAGCACCCATGACTTTGGGTGGACCTGCTGCCTGCAGTCTATAGCTTCCCCAGATAGTGGGCCTTCAGCCTCTGCCAGGATTAGGAGGGGAAGTCCCTGACTCGCGGATGACAGAAGGGGATCAAGAGCTTTGCGAATAGCCTTCAGCAAATCGTTCTTAGTTCAGCTCACCCTCACTTACGGGAATATCTGGTGCCCCCAGTTCCTGAGATTTGGGGATTCGACATCAGTTGGGTTGTTTCTTGGCTTCCCCCATTAGCAGCTTGTGATTCAGCTTTCTTCACATGCTAAGTCAGTTCTGGCTAAATCCTTCTCATTTCTTTTCTTTTTTTTTTTTTTTGAGTTGGAGTCTCACTCTGTCGCCCAGACTGGAGCGCAGTACCGCA